>WWET01000246.1:418966-429879 GCA_011038615.1 Limnodynastes dumerilii | reverse complement strand
GATTTTATTTTTATTGCTTATTATAAATCTGAAACTTCAGTGGGGAAGGATCTTTCAGAACCTATTGGGATAAGCATAGGGTCAAGCAAAACTGTAATTTCAGGTGGCACTATGATACCCCCTTCCCGAAAATAACTGGACAAATACACTCAGTCAGTACACAGTTATGGTGATTTTTATTGCTTATTATAAATCTGAAACTTCAGTGGGGAAGGATCTTTCAGAACCTATTGGGATAAGCATAGGGTCAAGCAAAACTGTAATTTCAGGTGGCACTATGATTGTAGACCCCCTTCCCTCCCCCGGTTACACTCTCCGTTACAAGAGTGTGATTGCCAAAAATGGGACTTCAGAAAGTTCCCTTTCGAAAGTCCATTTTCGAATACTTACCGCTTTCGCCTTTTTTTTAGTGAATGGGTGAGTATGCATACTTTACCCATTCACTTTTGCAATTACCGTTGTCCTTCTGCCGTCTGAGATATCCCTTTACCACACCTCCGCTGCTGCTCGCTGGACCAGGAACAGGTGAGTAACCTATCTGTGCGGGTTAGGGTTAGGCTGGAGGGGAAGAAAGGTTAGGGTCAGGCTGCCAGGAAAGAAGGGTTAGGGTAGTGAGAGGGGAGGGTTAGAGTTAGAATTAGGGAAGGGACTATTTTTACTTACAATTTAGCTGAACGGAGCTTTCGGAGCTCCGTGGATCGATTGCTATGCCTCATCGAGGCATAGAGGAATGGCGATTCGAAAATCTGTCTTTTTCAGACCGGAGCCCCCACCCCCCGTTAAAATAGCCATCTTGCATATTATTTATTTCTTACAGCAAAATAACTTTTCTTTTCTATTCTTTTAATCTTGCTACCTGTAAAACAAGAATGTACTTTTTTTAAGCCATGATACAATAAAATGTGTCAGTGACAAAAGCAGGATTTTGAAAGGGGGGTTTCCAATGTGTGTAAAACACTTAGGATATATTAGGAGTTTTGTCATGACACGCTGCATAAAGTACATGTGGCGATATATTAGGGGTCTAGTTATGACACATGCTACAATATATGTATTTTATATCAGGTTTTGGGAATGGTATACTATATACTGTATATAGTATGCCATTAATATACCACTAATATATCCCATTATATTATTGTATGTGCCAATCCGAGACCCATAATATATCATATACATCTATATGTTCTTAGTGTGGCACAGTGTTTTTTGTGTGCCAGACATAGGGTCTCTCTTTTATGAAACCACGCCCCTTTTCGGGTTTTATGGGTTTTTGGGGGGGAATTTTACTTTTCAAAAAATGTTTACTGTGGGGGGGTTTCTGGGCTACCAGAACCCCAGGTGCAAAAAAATGCTTTGGCCCCCCCCCCCCCCCCCCCCCCACTTCCCCGCTGCGTGTGGTTATCTAGCCAGAAACACATAGCTAATACACATATACGTTAGTGCCGATCCTCAATCACAGCACAAGGATGTAAAATGACTCATTGTGGAATTTGTGTAGGCATTTCAAAAGCAGCTCATGCTATTTCATCTAAAATAAAATGTATTTAAAAAATAAATAAATCTTATGTCTTCTGACAGAGAAGGTGGGCTTTGGCTTCAATTGTTTGCATTTTATAAATGATGCACAGTTGGCCATTTGTGCAGATTATTTCTTTGGTTGTCAGTGTATTATTTGGCATTGCTAATTACAGTCCTGTCATCCTTGAAAATTAATTTGTGCTCTAAAATAAAAAAAATAAATGTTTATCTTTAATCTTTATATGCTAGTGAACTCAATTCTTCTCACTGTATTATTTTGTCATGGGAAATTTACACTGCAAGTTTCCATTTGATATGTCTGTTGGGTATTAAGAAGTCAAGATGTGCCATTGAAGATGAAACACCTTTATTAAAAATATTAAAGCTTAAATGTCATGAAAACATCTATCAAGGAAAACTACAGTCTTGGAGATAAAGGCGTGTACTGAATGAAGCTTCTAAATAAAAATGGTTTAATGGCAACCAACCACATTACTTTATCAAGTACAGGTGAAACTGGAAAAATTAGAATATCGTTCAAAAGTTCATTTATTTCAGTAATTCAACTTAAAAGGTGAAATGAATATATTATATACACTCATTACTTGCAAAGTGAGATATTGCAAGCCTTTATTGGTTTTAATTTTGATGATTATGGCTTACAGCTTATGAGAACCTCAAAAGCAAAATTTTTTTAAATTAGAATATTACATGAAATGTAAAAAAAAAAAGGTTTTTAAATACAGAAACTCAGCCCTTTGAAAAGTATAATCATGCATATGTACTCAGTACTTGGTTTGGGCCCCTATTGCACAAATTAGTGCCTCAATGTGGCGTGGCATGGATGATATCAGCCTGTGAGAAACTTCACACTGGACTTCAAGCATCTAGGATTGTGTGCCTCTCCATTCTTCCACCAGACACTGGGACCTTGGTTTCCTTTCTTTAGTCCAGGTAAGATGCTTCTGATGTTGTTTGTTGTTCAGGAGCGGATTGACAAGAGGAATACGACATTTGAAGCCCATGTCCAGGATCCGTCTGGGTGTGGTGGCTCTTGATGCACTAACTCCAGCTTCAGTCCACTCCTTGTGCAGCTCCCCCATGCTTTTGAATGGCCTTTTCCTAACAATCCTCTCCAGGCTGCGGTCATCCCTACTGCTTGTGCACCATTTTCTTCCACACTTTACACTTCCACTTAACTTTCTATTAATGTGCTTTGATTTAGCACTTTGAGAACATTCAACTACTTTTGCTATTTCCTTTTGAGGCTTTCCCTCCTTGTGGAGGGTGTCAATGATGGTTTTCTGCACAACTGTCAGGTCAGCATCTTCCCCATGATTGTGATTCTACTGATCCAGACTGAGAGGCCATTTAAAAGCTCAGGAACCCTTTGCAGGTGTTTTGGAAGAATTTGCTGATTAGAGTGGGACACTTTGAGCATTTTGGGGTTTTCATAAGCTGTAAGCCATAATCATCAAAATTAATACAAATAAAGGCTTGAAATATCTCACTTTGCATGTAATGAGTCTATATAATATAATGAGTCTATATAATATATTCATTTCACCTTTTAAGTTGAATTACTGAAATAAATGAATTTTTGAACGATATTCAAATTTTTCGAGTTTCACCTGTAGACTTAACAAAATTATATTGGAATCTGATTTATTGCTGAAACAACAGTTTTCCTGGTTAGGGAATTCATTATATATACTAATAGTCTGAGTTATAGCAAGACATAAATACATTTAGTTACATATATTTCTGCAAATGTAAATGTATATTATACAACTGTAGCCCCTTTTCCCTGAAGGCTGGAAAAATATTGGACCAAATAAAGACCTATGAAATGTGGTAGTTTCTGATTGTTAGGATTAGAATATATCTGCTCTTTGCTAAAGCGTAAGTACCACATTCCCAAGATAGAACTAGATCCAGAATTTCATACTGGGATCATTTCTTGGGACAAGGCAGAAAGCAATTGCACTACATAGCAGAGTGGGGGAGATGATATGCAGCTAAACAGTGAGGGTGTGCTGAAGGTAAGGCAGGGTCCATGAATTTTGACATTGTAGCCCCTTATCCCATAAGGCCAGAAATAGATTGGACAGGATCCAGACTTATGAAAAGGAGGCATTTGTTGATCGCTAGGATCTGAAAATGCCTACTTTTGTGCATGTGCCGCATTCCCAGGATGAAACTGGATCCAGAATTCTATTATGTACTCATTTCTGATAGCGAGTAGGATGAGATGGAAAGTGATTTCGCCTAGCTGTGGTGGTGGGGGCATACAGCTAGTATAGTGAAGGCGTACTAAAGTTAAGGTAGGAGCCATAGATTGTATCTTTGTACAGTGATGGGGGGACCTCCCCTCACCCACATAAAGGCTGGATCCAGGTGCGGATTGGGAGCTTGAAGCGTCCCTGGAAAAAATTATGGAAGAGGCCACATATGGGAGCGAAATCACTATTGGCGGAGTCAAAAAAATATGTAAACTGGATTAGTAAAGAATAAGGAAATATATAATAAAAGCAGTGTAAAATACATGATATGGGGCAGGGTAATGTATTGCCAATAAAGTGTGTTATGTAAAAGAGTTACAAGCAAAGACAACATCTACTGACTAATATTTCACAATCTATTCATGAGATTTATAGTGAACTGTCACCTAAGTGACCACCACCCGAAACATACAGCAGCTAGTTACCACCACCCGATACATACAGCATCCTAGTTACCACCACCCAATACATACAGCATCTTAGTAACCACAACCCAATACATACAGTAGCATAGTGAGCACCACCTGAAACACAAAGCATCCTAGTGACCACCCCCTTGGAACATACAGTATCCTAGTGACAACCACCCAATACATACACCATGCAGACATCATTTTAGCAACCACCAATCATGACAGTCAACATCCTAGTCTTCTTCAAATAGAATAGGAGCTACTGAGTGGCCTCCAGAGGCCACCGGCCTACCAGGAAAATTCCCTGTAAGTCCTATGGCCAATCCGCCCCTGACTGGATCCAGTATAAGAAGTCTGAGTCTGGTCCTGTTATAATAAATGATTTATTAATTGTCTGAAATAATGTGTCCTAATAAATCTTTGACACATCACAGGAAGAGGATTTTTCTCTGTACTTGATACACACTGTAAAGATGATGAGGAGTGGCTGTTATAGTATTGATCCAACCACCTGACAGCATGTCATTCATTAGCATTGCAGCTATATTTAGTCAAGTACTGATTATCTACTTTGGTTTCTAGTTACAATGCTGTATAACAGTATGGTAAATGATAAATCTACAGATGTTTGTAGTAAAATACAATTGTGTGCCATGTTTGTAGCTTTTTTTTTCCCTTTTTAGCATTGCTCACTTAGTTTTACAGTATATTCCTTTGTGTTGTTGTACTTACAGGCTAGTTGTTTAAAAGCACAAACACTATGCCTAGTGAACCTTCTCCCCTGAGCTTACAATGCAGCAATTGTGCATGTCACCTGCTCCTTGATTTCCAATACATACCTCTCTGTCCCTATTAGGACAAAGCTGAAAAGGAGAGGTGTCAGAATCTGATCAGTTTGAAGTATTATTTAGGTATTATGCACAAAGAAGTGGCCACATGAGGCAGAGGGGCATTCTGTCATGGCTTATTACCCTCCCAGTGACAGTGGGCCTGATCTAGAAGTGCACGCAATATGACCGCATATTATGACACAAGTACATGAGGTTTCAATGCAATTACACCCAATACATAGTTTGCATCTCCAACATTCGTCAATCTCTGGATGAGGTTGCAAATGCATATCAATAACACCCATACGTATGTGATACTTTGCAAAAACAAAATATGATTCAAAGCATTTTTTTATGTACGCATATACCAGGGGTAGGCAACCTTAAACACGCAAAGAGCCATTTGGACCCGTTTTTGCCCAGAAAAGAAAACCTCGGGAACCACAAAACCCTTTTGACATCTAAAATGTGCCCAGCCTTTATTACTGCCCCTTTATTGTGCCCAGTCATTATTACTGCCCCTTGTATGTGCCCAGCCTTTATTACTGCTCTTTTATATGTCCCCAGCCTTTATCAATGCCCTTTTATATGTGCATATCTACATTTTTTTTTACCTGTTCCTCTTTCCCAGATTTCCCACTTCACTTACCTTCACTGTGCCAGGTCAACCACCTCTGCCAATTTTGTACCCTGCTTCTATGTGTCCCTTATATATGTCCAGCCTTCTTTTGTGCCCTCCTTATAACTGCCAGCCACCTTTCGTGCCCCCTTTATAAGTGTCAGCCTCCTTTGTGCCCCTTTATAAGTGCCAGCCTCCTTTGTGCCCCTTTATAAGTGCCAGCCTCCTTTGTGCCCCTTTATAAGTGCCACCCTCCTTTGTGCCCCTTTATAAGTGCCAGCCTCCTTTGTGCCCCTTTATAAGTGCCAGCCTCCTTTGTGCCCCTTTATAAGTGCCAGCCTCCTTTGTGTACCCTTTAAAATGCCAGCCTCCTTTGTGCTCCCTTTATAAGTGCCAATCTCCTTATGTCCCCCCCTTTCTAAGTGCCAGCCTCCACTGTGCCCCCTTTGTAAGTGCCAGCCTTCTCTGTGCCCCCTTTATAAGTGCCAGCTTCCTCTGTAACTTACCTTACTATCTTCTTCTCCCTAAAGCTCTTTCCTCCGCGGCTCTCACAGACACAAATGCCGGTATCTCTATTCATCTGATTATTGAGATGAATAGTACTGGGAATACAGGGCTCCTATCTCATAGCGTTATTCAATGGAAGTGATTTGGTCCTACAGGGCTCTCAATAATCAGATGAATAGAGATGCTGGCGCCTGTGAGAGCCGTGGGCCTGCAGTCTATGTGACCATGGCCCGCTGTGCCGAACTATGTGGCCTACCTAGACCACCAGGGACCGGGACTTGCAGCCCTCTAGGAGGGAGCTGCAGCAGATGGCTGAAAGAGCCGTGGGTTGCCGACCCCTGGCATATACAGTGCACAATAGAACCTGCATGATATGCTTTTATGATAATTGCTTGTTTTACAAAGTCCTATGAAGAATTATGTTTTCTCTTGTATTTGTGTCATACACAAAAAATTAATTAGATATGTTCTTAGAATTTTTCAGACATTTATGTACACTTAATTTTATCATTGTTGCAAGTATTATTTGCAAATGTAATGTAACTGTTAAATGACAATTTTTGTAAGGATATGTTGTGGACACGTTCATTCACATCTTGGAACAAGACACTGGACCACTTAAGAGTAAGTTAGGTGTGGCTGGATCCGCACCTAACTCACTCGTCCAGCCCCACTAACCCACCCCCATTTTTAGGAGCCTAAAGGCACTTAAAAGTCCCATAGGCTACCTATAGTAACCGTGCGTATTTTCCTTCTTAAGAAGGAAAGTAAGCACACATGGCTCACCGCGCCCTCCCTGGCTCCTTTACATACCTCCCCCACCCTGTTCTTCTTAAAAACTCCCTGAGGCTGCCCTGGCACGTCTTTTTCCTCCTCCTTTAAAGACCACACACAGTCAATCTATGTACCTGAGTGATACGTATGTTGCGTAAATGACCTACTATGTATGTGTAGTAGGTTCATTCTTAAATAACCACAATTAATAATCCGGAGCTTCTTAAGTGTGAATCCAGCCAACTGTCACCAGTGTCTCCAGGACACTCTCTCTGTAGCTTTTTTCACAGATGTAGGTGGAGGTAATGTCCAGACAAGGAATGGAATAGACAGAATATGCACAGACAATTATGAGATTATTACATACACTGTTTTTTTTTTTAAGAAGAACGACGGAATACAATGGCATGATTCTTACATCTTACTGACATGCGATGTGGAGGCCTTATATACCCAGGTTCCGCGTGTTGGTAGCATGAAAGCCTTCGACCATTTTCTTAAACAAGATCTCTCTCTCTCATCTGCACTTCAGGAGTTTCTTTTGGAAGGTATTGATTTTATATTGGAACACAATTTTTTTACATTTTTGATGGCACATTTTATCATCAGCGTCTTGGTACAGCTATGGGGACGAGGTTCACCCATATAGGATGAACCTGGTCCACTATGGGCGCTACATTGACAATCTATTTTTTGTTTGGTGTGGGGATTTTACTTCCATATCTTTATTTATGGAGTGCTTAAATTGCAATGATTTCGGCCTAAAGTTCACTTGCTGGGCAGATAAATTTGCCATCAATTGCCTTGACGTCACAGTCAATGTAATTGATGGAAAATCTGCACGAACAACTATAGCAAGGAAGTAGACACCAATCAATATGTTAACTACAAGAGTTGTCATAAAAAAAAGTTGTCTCAACAGCATTTTTACGTATGAGGAAGAACTGTTCTGATAGTGAGTCATTTTTCCAACCAGGACAGGAACTTCAAAAAAATCTTCTGGATCAAAATTATCCACAATAAGTAATAGATAAGGCTCTCACTGAGGCTCTGGAGAAGGATAGAGAGTCCTTGTTAGAAAGTTCTGAGAAAAACGGACCTCTCGCCAAGAATTATCATGACTGGAACAGACACCCTAACCTTCTCAACTCAATTTAATTATTTAGCATCAGACATAAGGAAAATTTTACAGAACTATTTTTCACTATTGAATTTAGACAAACATCTTAATTCGACCCTTGGAGAGGATCCTAAAATCATCTTTCGCAAAGCAATAAATCTGAGAGATATTTTAGTCCATAGTCATTTCAAGAATCAGAATACAGTAATAACTACTAATCCTACCTGGCTTCCCCTCTAAACCCAAGGTTTTTTTTAGAAGCCGCATTAATAGATGTGGTAAGTGCCAGTTCTGTGACCATAAACGTACGCACTTTATCAGTACAGGTAATGAGTCATTTATGATTGGGAATATCATCACCTGCAAAAGTTCCTATGTAGCATATCAAATAACATGTGTATGTGGTTTAATGTACATAGGCACAAATACAGGGACTTTATGTACACACGTTACTGAACACAAAATAAATATTTTAAAACAAAACAATATGCATTATTTGTCTATGCACATCACACAGTGTGACCACTAATGGCCTTAATGAAAGTAATGAGTTAAATCACTTTTAAAAACTCCTTCTGCTTTTCTGTTATTGTTAATTCCCAATTTGATTAGTATAATACTTCTTTAAGTATAACGGTCATTTTCTGATCCTATTTTACCGGTATCTCTTAATATAGACTTTCCCCTTTGTCCTTTATTCACATAGTCTAAATGGATATTTACTGTTTGAATGGTAATTCTTGCTAGTATCTGTTCCTGTTTTTATTTATTTTTGCTTCATTGTAGACATGCTTGTCTTTAAGTAAATAATATGATATATAAGTATTTAATTGCGTGTCAATATTGTTTATTTGATTATTGATTTTAAATATATTAAGAAAAATAAAATATCACTTTGTTTTTAGAAATAAATGTGGAGGACACTTCGTTGTATGAGTACGTGAGAACCTCTTCACCAATTGATTGACATATTAACACAGCTAATATTCTGCTATTTAAGAAGTTACCTCCCACATAGGACTTTCATGCTCTCTGATGAAGTCTGCCTTGTCCAGTTCAGTCAACCCTTTTCCCACTAACACATGAGCAGATCACATATCAAACCCTCTAGCTTCCAACACCACGTAGAAACTCTATCACGTCCCCGGGAACCCAGAGCGGATACCCAACCAAGTCAGTCTGTGATAGTCACCCCAGCACTCTTGCATTAACCTCTTGTCTGAGATAACAGCTGAGAAGGGGTGCTGTTCCATAGTAGCTATATTCGAGACTTAGGGACTTCTGAAAAAAATTTGTATGTAACAAATCTCTGATTTTTATTTTATTAAAGATAGAATGTCATGGTTAGGTACTGGTTAATACAAGAGTTCTGGAGTGGCCTTGTTTGTATCTATGTAGATTTCCCCATACCTTTCTAGCAGCTGCTCTAGATTAACTTTAACAAATCAATTGATTTGAGCAACCACCATCTTGTGCTCTATCCCAGCACCCTCTTTCGACAGAAATAAGTTGTAGTGGCACAGCCGGTGGCATGCATCGATCCGTGTCGGAGGTACTGATTAATATCTCTGATCTACCAATGAACAGCATAGTATCGCTGTTCATAAGTGGATCATAGATGTCCATCAGTGACAGCCCTGCTATTGCACGTCTCCCTGCAATATAAACACCAGTGCGTTCCTGTTCCCTATCCTCAGCGGCCCAGGTCCTAGCCACAAACCCTGTATTGTGACATCTTACTACAAAATGAATGGAAGTCTACAAAACCTACAAGATAAAAGCCTAAAAACCTTTGAGCAAGTTTATTGTGCCCAAACTCATACAAACATTCAAAACCATGCTGCAAACAGGCCACTTCCCTGCATCTAGGTCCAAGGCCCTTTTTATGCTTATTGAGAAACTCTCTTCCCAAAATCATATAGACACTTCTCCATAATGGCTATGGATGTCAAAATTCAAGCCAAAATTCTGGCCACTAGGCTTAATGCCATCATTACAACAAGTTGTAAATCCAGATCAAATGACACTTATACCTGTAAGAACCATCTCCACCAGTCTAAGACAACTGTTTATCCTGCTAAAACTGCTTGGGAAGGGGGGAGAAACAATGGTTGTGTTCTTGGATGCCAGTCCTAAGCTATATATTTCAAAGAATAAGGCTACATAACTGAAAAGTAAACCAATGCTTTCTGCTATGGTTTAGTGTAAAGACTATGGGTCTGTTCCTCATTTACTAACAATACCTGACTTTTGCAAGCCATTTGCAAAAGTCGGTTGATTTTCTGGTAATGCTCATTCGTGCACCAGATTTTACAATACGGATCTCATTGCACATGGAACTAATATCTGTGGACAAGGAGATCCATCTGATGGGGTGGCACTAACAATCCGCATGTCTGTTCCCGCAAGAAAAGTGGGTAGAGGCATGTAGATAAAGTGGAGTGAGCGGCGGTAGGCAGCTGTGCACGTATCTGCGTTCAGCTAGAAACACGTCTTTGTGGAGAAGTTAAGGAAGGGTTTTGGACACACTAATGTCCAGAACTCCGCAAGAGAGAGCGGAGTAACAAGGGGGGCTAACCCTTCTTTTCACCCGGGTTGAATTCCGGAAGTACCCCTTTCACATCTCCACAAAATACCCGAGTATTTCGTGGTGATGTGAAAGGGGTATTAGAGTCCGATTCACTTGACCACGCCTGTGCCCGTCTATCATGGTAAGAAAAATTTGCGTATTTTAAAACGCACCTCCACGAGGAGCAAGATAAAATCGATGGTAAAAAATCCAGACCAGGCATGACAGTTAATTGAATGGCTCTTAGAATGTTAGTGATTTGACACTTAATATCATAC
>WWET01000246.1:401313-418931 GCA_011038615.1 Limnodynastes dumerilii | reverse complement strand
CAATAGATAACATTATGGATGTCTACTGCAATAGGTATCATTACTGTAAGAATTCTATCAAGTTCTTAATATAATTGTCTGTGAATGTCTAGCATAGAGGCTTTTTATCACTCATATAATAATGAGAACAGTGGAGAAAAATAGTGATTATAAGTCTCACAATTAAAAATGATCCTTCATCTCAGTGTCCTTGTGAGTCCTGGAGTGTTCTATTCCATCACAACAAAAAGAATAATGAATAAGAAAAAAATATAGTGCAATATGTCTTATGTCTTTATAAAAGACTATATTAACAAAGTATTATCTAATATCTAGATCTAATTATCTAATATCTATGAACAAAACCTTCACTTATTTATTTATTAACAGGTTTTTATATAGTGCAACCAGATTATGTACCACTTTACAATTTTAACAATTAGTATAAACAAGATTGGGTAGTAACAAACAGACTAGGGGCCTGATCCAGATCAACGATGTAGCGCTGAGCGTGCTAACGCTCAGCGTTACATCGCTGACTCCCCCCTGGCACTTCCCCTGTGCGGGCGTATGGCCCCTTCCTTACGCCGGGTGAAGGCTACCCTAGCTTCGCCCGGCATAAGGAAGGAGCCATACGCTCACACAGGAGCGTATGGCCGCCTAGCCCGCCCTCCTAGCCTCATTTACTTACCTCCCCCCGCCCTCCAGGAGTAACGTGAGCGTTGGGACGCTGGAGGACGTCCCCTCCAGCGTCCCAAAGCCGCTACTATGGACGCCCGATCGTAGATCGGGCGTTTCCATAGTAACGCCGCTCAACATCTGCCCGGCGCATGCGCATTAGAGCTACGCCCGCCGTACTAGCGACGGCGGCCGTAGCTCAGGATCTGGCCCTAGGTGAGTAAGAGGGCCCTGCTCATAGGCTTATACTGTAAAGCACTGTTCCCCCACCCCCACATGCACTGTTAGTGGTCCCTGAGGACTGAGGTTGGGGGGGAACACTGCTGTATAGGACATTGGATTTGAGACATAATGGCACTTACATAATGGACTGATGCTGACTGAGATTATACTATCTCTGTGGACCCAGGACAAGGACAGGCTTTGCCGGCAGTCAGTCAGTCAGTGAAACAATCTAATTGCTGACAGCCTTTCATTATAAGGAAGCGGTAGAACAGGTGGTGCAGGATCACAGGAGGTATAAAGTAGGATTTAGAAAATATTTCCTTATTTGAATGTCTGTGGTCAGATTGTGTGTGACTGTCAGATATGGGTTCTGCTTTTATTAAGTGGGATGAGGGGCAGTGGGTGTGGGCTGCTCTGGGGTATGGTCCTATTAATGGGGTACAGTGAGTGTGCTATCTGGGCTTAGATTTTATTAATGGGAGAAGGGCAGTGGGTACCTGAAATTAGGGGGAAGGTAATTAGTGGGTAATCTGGGATGTAATTATATTGATTGGAGGAGGGGGAAGGGGTGTCTTAAATGGGTCTGCATTTTAACTTGAGGAGGGGGAGGGTGGTAAAATCTAGGTTCTGATGTTTATTTTGGGAAGGGAGTCAGATCTGGAGCGTGGTCAGATCCGGGGTCGGGTTTCTGCCCAAATCCAGGTTTCCTCACTGCAAGGTAATCTATATTAATTATCTACAATAGAATTGTCCCATAAACATTTTTTGTATATACAATGAAATATATAACTGTGGATGCTGAATGAATAAAGCTATTATTAGATCCTGAAAATATGTCTTACTCCATGCAGTTTTTCTAGTGTGAGAAAATATGGGCACTGTGTAAGAATATGGGCACTGTATGAGAATATGGGCACTGTGTGAGAAAATATGGCACTGTGTGATAACAGGGGCAGTGTAATATGGTTACAGTGTGAGAATAGGGGTACTGTGTAATAATATAGGCACTGGGATAATATGGACACTGTGTAATAATAATATGGACACTATGTAATAATATGGGCACTGTGTAATAATATGGGCACTGTGTAATAATATGGGCACTGTGTGAGAATAGGGGCACTGTGTAATAATATGGGCACTGGGATAATATGGACACTGTGTAATAATATGGGCAGTGTGATGGTATGGGCAATGTGACGGTATGGGTTGTGTGACGGTATGGGTTGTGTGACGGTATGGGCTGTGTGATAGTATTGGCTGTGTGATGGTATGGGCTGTGTGATAGTATTGGCTGTGTGACGGTATGGGCAGTGTGATGGTATGGGCAGTGTGATGGTATGGGCTGTGTTATGGTATGGGCTGTGTGATGATATGGGCAGTGTGATGATATGAGCAGTGTGATGGTATGGGCAGTGTGATGGTATGGGCTGTGTGATAGTATTGGCTGTGTGATGATAATGGCAGTGTGATAGTATGGACAGTGCGATGGTATGGTCAGTGCGATGGTATGGGCAGTGCGATGGTATGGGCATTGTGATGATATGGGAATTGTGATGGTATGGGCAGTGTGATGGTATGGGCAGTGTGATGGTATGGGCTGTGTGATGGTATAGGCTGTGTGATGGTATGGGCAGTGTGATGGTATGGGCAGTGTGATGGTATGGGCTGATGGTATGGGCAGTGTGATGGTATGGGCAGTGTGATGGTATGGGCAGTGTGATGGTGTGGGCTGTGTGATAGTATAGACAGTGTGATGATATGGGTAGTGTGTGAATGATTGTATGGGCAGTGTGATGATATGGGCTGTGTAATGATATGGGTAGTGTGTAAATGATTGTATGGCCATAGAAAGTATGGGCCGTGTGATAGACACATAGAAAGTGATGGCAGATGGCCCATCCACTCTGCCCAGTTGTTTATTTAAAACTATACTGATCCTAAACCCTATTTACCCTTAATTTAGTTTGAGACTTAGGATATCCTTATAGTTATCCAAAGCATGTTTAAACTGTTCTACTGTGTTACCTAACCACCTCAGATGGGAGGCTATTCCACTTATCTATCACCCTTTCAGTGAAGTCATTTTTCCGCACATTTCCTCTGAATCTACCACCCTCCAGTTTATATTCATGCCTTCGTGTTCTATTACACTTCTTCCTTTGAAAAATGCCACACTCCTCTAGCCGGTCACAACCCTTGATATATTTGAAAGCTGCCATCATGTTCCCCCTCTCCCTTCTCTTCTCCAAGCTATACATGTTTAGTTCCTCTAGCCTTTCTTGGTATGTTTTGTGACACAGGCCATGGACCATTTAAGTTGCTTTTCTTTGCACAATCTCTAATGTATTTATGTCTTTCTGGAGATAAGGCCTCCAGAACTGAACACAGTGGGCTCTATTTACTATCATTGGGCCGGATCCAGAACTACGTCCGTCTTCCATAGACGGACGTAATTCAATGAACAATGCGTAGTAGCTATTGCACGTAATATGTGGTGGCTGAGACTGAGAAAAGTGCATCTTGTACATGGGGAAAAGCTCCCCTCTCCCCTTTAAAGCTTTCTTACATTTCAGATCATCCAGTGAGCAGGACTGCGGTAACCCCCCCTGTATAAGACGCACCCTGTTTTTGGACACATTTTTTAAAAAAAGTGCATCTTATACATGGGGAAATACGGTAATTAATTTAAAGATTTTGCCAGCACCCCTCTAAGCTGTTTTAGTATCCTCGGATGTATCCCATCTGGTCCCATTGATTTGTCCACTTTCATCTTTGAAAGTTCTTTTAATACCTGCTCCTCAGTGAAAGTAGTAGTAATTTTCCCCATTGTAATAATAGCCTTCCCATTTAAAAGAGGCCCCTTACTCTCTCTTTATTTGGTGAATATTGAACAGAAATACTTGTTAAGATGATCTGCCATAGCCCTTTCACCCTCAACAAGAATTCCACTCTCCGTTTTGACCCTTACAATATACTCCTTATTTTTCACCTTTTATTTATATACCTAAAAGCTTTTGTCCCTTTTTTGTATCAAGTAGGCCAGTTTTTCCTCAGTTTGTGCCTTTGCTGTTCTGATAACTTTTTTGGCCTCCTTCTGTTTTGCAAAATACTTCTCTTTGTCATTTGTCTTTGTGATGGTATTGGCTGTGTGATGGTATTGGCTGTGTGATGATATAGGCTGTGTGATGATATAGGCTGTGTGCTGGTAATGGCAGTGTGCTGGTAATGGCAGTGTGATAGTGATAAATAGGATTTGCGGTGGGATAAATGGTATGGGCGGTGTGATTGCTAGTATGGCAGTGTGATAGTGATAAATAGGCGGTGTTATAGAGGTGCTGCCTGTTAATTAATATGTTACATTGTGTGACTTAATATGTTATATTGCGCTTTAATTGGCTGCACAAAGCAACAGGTCTCTACTCTCTTGCATTCTCTGATATAGCACCATAGTTATGGCAGGATACTTATGATGATTATAAAACTCCTGATGGTGATGCAGCCACCTATACCTGGATAACCAGTGTAATAATGTTAACCATAAAGCGCTCAAGCGGTTTACTGAAAACCACTCTTTAAAAACAGGCCGTTAGTTATGGGCCACTGCTGTGGGCTTGCTCTCAGGCTAAAATTTGCCAGCCAGCCTGTTAAGAACCTAAAAATATATAATGCTTTATGCATGGTTTAGAGGCCATTATAAAGTTCTCAGGATTGTTAATTGTTCACTAGAATCCTCTGTATATTATATTGTGGTTATTAGATTGCTTCCAATATTGTACACCATCATAAGAATGAGCATTGTATTGTATATTGGTCAATAGAATTCTGTCTAAACTGTAGGATGGTCACTAAAATTCTCTGTGTCTAAAATCAGGCACTAAAATTCTCTGTGTCACTAGAACAGTCTTCAACACGCACCGGAAGAACATCAGGGGCCACTTGTTTGTATTTATCCCCAAGGCTAAATGTTGCCAGCCAGCCCCTGATATTATAAAACTTACCTGTTGTTTCAACTTGTATGTTCCTCTTCTCTAGTGAGACATCTTGTATTCTATGCATGCAAGAATTTGGAAGCTATCACTACAAAGGAGAAGTGGCTCAGATCACTGGAATAGTTACATCCCATAGTGTAAAACAAGGATCACTATTTGAAGAAGACAAGAAGAAGAGAGAATTTAATAAAAGGCCCCCAAAAGTGTAGATTGTTGGCACACTATCGCAACATTGGCACAAAGAGAAAGAGCAAATGTTACTGTTATCAGCTGCACCTTGGTGCTTTGAAGTCTATTAGACAGATTATGGCACATGTGAAAACATATCCACGGTAGGGCCAGTAATCAGATATGCCAGATGTGCCTGAATAACCGGGAGCTGGCAGTTCAAACAAGCAGACACATCCATTTTTTAAATACTAATGAACCCACTGAAATGCAGGCACTCTATTATGTATTGACTTTGGTATTGTTTTCTAATAATACCACACATGCAAAGACATTGGTATCACTGGCTGCAAAGTCGATGATACAGATGCATTGTTTGATGGGTCCCATTTTAATGTTTTTACCTAGCAACCCAATAAACCTATGTCCATCTCCGCAGAATGGGCTTCAGAAGTTGAAATGGTAACATGATTGATGGAGTCTCTTGATAAATTTACTGGGCCTGATTCAGAGGCTGAAAATAAGAACTTAAAGTTACACCTGGGCAAAACCATGTTGATTTCAGGGGGAGTCAAGTTAATTTTATTCTATGCATGCAGGGAGAATGCTTTGCTTTTACTTATTGCACGCAGAAACCTGATCAGCTTCACTTTTAAACTGCTAATTAGACTTGAGCCAGGAAACATCACCTTTTAACTATAATACTGTTGCAACAAATGAAATTTGACTCCCCTGAAATCAACATGGTTTAGCCCAGGTGCAACTTTAAGTTCTTATTTTCAGCCTCTGAATCAGGCCCACTGTCCCTAGTTGTCAATCTAAAATATCATACAATATCAACTTTTATCACATTTATTTTCCAGTTTTAGATTATGAATAAGACACAACATAATAGAGAAGACCTTTCAGCCAGTAACCCGCCCGTTATTAATTACATTGTTAAATGTTTTAAATATAAATAATACCCACAATAGATTTTACCTACAGTTAAACTGAAATCTATTATTCATAAATGAAAATGAAAGCGACACATACAGCAGGCGCTATTAAATAACGCTTTTTCTAGCAAATCGAGGGACATTTTATTAAGTGACGCTTAGTAAATGCAGCGATTTCTATGTGTGACACTGAAAATATTTTTTAAAAGGCAAAAGTCCCGGGACTCTGCCTTTAGTGAATGCTGTAATTGCATAATCGCCACTCAAATCATGGGATTATGGTCGATTTTGACTAAATCGACCTTTGTAAATGAGGCCCTAAGACTTCCTTACACTCTTACTGCGCCAAGTTAAATAAGTTCAACGCCCTTTTTCTCACTATGGGCCTGATTCACACTTAAGAAGCTTCTGTTTCTTAAGTACGTATCTGGCCGAAATGACATTCATGCGTAGTAGGTAATTTATGCTATCTATGTACCAGATCGGTACGTAGATAGTGTAGGTGCAGTCTTTAAAGACCGCACACAGGAATTTACATCCATAGAGACAGCGTTATACCACCTCGGGCGGTTTTTAGGAAGATGTGGGAGAGGGGAGGTATTTAGATTAGCTGGGGAGGGCGGAGGGGAGGCGGGCAGGGGCATTGTCCATACGGACATTGCACGGAGATATAAGGTAGCCCTTTGGCACTCATAAGTGCCATAAGGTACCTAAAAACTAGAGGCGAGTTGGGGGCTGGAAGAGTTAGGTGCGGACCGGCACCTAACTCACTCTTATCTGTGAATCAGGTCCTATATCTCCTCTCATAAATATTGAGGGATTCCCTGTTCCACAGGTGAATGTTCAGGAGTCCGCCCATCTTTCTGAACTTAATACCGTTCTGGGCATGACCAGTATGCAATTCAGGTGTGCTTCCACATGAAAACCAGAGGGAAGTGCAGCTCTGGATAAGCTCCTCTGTGTATTGTCCCTCAGCAATGGTTACTTAAAAAACAGGTACTGTCATGTGCTGAAATTTTAAAGGAAAATATGATAATTGGAAATATGATTAATGGTTATGAAATTACCTGAGCAATTAGAGTTACTTACTAAACCTATGACTCTTGCAGAGTTTTACATCTCAAGCATTGCATTCGGTAGGTTCCCCTATCCACAGAGTTATATGAACCTGCTATAAAATATATGGGTATGGTTCGATGGTGAGAATGGCCCTTTTGCAACAGGGCCAATTTGTACCAGCAATTTCCAATGTCCCACAGCCAGCAAATGTTCCTGCCCCACCGGAGTGAGGAATTCGAAGATCCCCAGCACGAATGCTCACCGGCAACTGGTGAATATTTACCCAAACCTAATCCTCACCCTAACCCTCCCTTCCCCACAGCCTGACCCTAACCTTCCCCTTCTATGCTGTATCCCCTCCCTCAGTCTCTGATCCATCCCCTCCCCGCAGCCTAACCATAAGACTCCCCTCCCTGCAGCCTAACCCTAAGAGTCCCCTTCTCCGATCCATCCCCCTCCATGTAGCCTAACCCTCAGACACCCCTCCCTTATGTCATATCTCCTCCCTGCAGGTTAACCCTAAGACTCCCCTTATACAATAACCTGTCCGGTGAAGTGCGTCGGGTAACCTGTCTGGTGCGATGGATCTGCATTAAGTCTTTTGTCGGGTGCTACGCCGGGTGTCAGAAAACCAATCAATGGGTAAGTTAACGAAAATAAAATTTGCCATACTTACTCATTCAATATAAAATGTTCTAATTTGGTAAATATTTGAAATAGAGAAAGATGAATTTTAACTGTCAGCTGTCTGTATTTAGGAACTCTCATACCAGTGAACAGAACTCATATACAGGTTCAGCCATTTCTCTGATAAATACATATTACAATTTATTTACCTTCATATTTATAATGACTATTATTTTACAACAATATATGTTCAAGTCTCTTTATACATTAGTTCAGTCCTGTTTACTAAATGTTGCATTCATCAATAAAATATGAGCCCTCATTTTTACCTGTGCCAGTTAGTTACTGTAAAAGGACCTTTCCATCACATACCCTCAAATGGGCTACTTTTGATAAGCTCTTTAACATTGCTTGCTACATATAAAATTTACTAGGAGTGCTGCTTTTTGTGTCTAAGTAATGTCTGTTTCCCCTCCAGTTAGCGTTGGAGATTTTAAGAATGATGAATCACTCTGCATGAGACTGACAGCTGGCCTGTGTACATCAGAATCTGTGATACCAAATGCTCTCTCTGCATTGTGGGTGTGTGTTGCACAGGCTTCTCAAAGACTTTCTAAAAAGATGTAAAGCTCATATAAAAACCCCACGGCTGCAAATTGACTTTTTTTCATTCCTAAAGCAACATGTAATTAAGGTATTTCACACATAACTTCATTAAAACTTAATACCAGATAGAGAGTTTGGGTGTTTTGGAATTGAAAATGTGTTGACTCAGTTTTTCTAAAAATAAAATGGCTTTATATTTTATTTATATTTTATATTTTAATGGCTTTATACTTTATATTCTCTCTTTTATCTTCAATCCCTTAACAAATATAGGTAAGATTGAAGGGAATATTTTTTTTATAAATATAAGGATAATGACAAGATCAAAAGATAAAATTCCAACTCTGAATGAAGGATGTTTGGGGCTCTCATACCTCCCAACATTTGCAACATTTGGCCAAAAACGGGACAAGAAGACCCACCCGGCTTCGTCCCAACTTTACACCCAAGTCCCACTCAAAACCACCTTGACTTAACCCAAACTCTGCTCCAGTCCTGCCCAAACCTTGCTTCTTTCTACTGCCCCATGGGACCAAATTTAAATAGTAATAAAAAAAACCCTACCTCCAGTCTAGACCAATAATTGGGACAAACTGGAGGGTCGGTGGGACAGCCACTCAAAATCTGGACTGTCCCGCTGGAATCAGAACAGTTAGGAGGTATGGGATACGCAATCTAAACCAGCAGTCTCCATGTACCTAAGCAATCACCCTGCTAACCACTTAGTACGTGTGCACTATCCATACCTATACCCTACGATAAGCTTTTCAATGAATGTAAAATTGTGGCAGTTTGAATGTCTGGAATGATGTCTGGAATGATGCACAGTCTGCCGGAAGGCCTATACTGTTCTGCATGCCTATACTGCCATGCCCACTCGTGAGTGCAACCAGACACCCGTCAGAAGCTTAATTTTTAGGACATATTGATAGAGTGAAATGCATACAATCAAGCAGCAGCAAAATAAACAAGCTGATTCCACCACATACATGAGAGAGGAAAGTGAAGATGTGGTCCAAAGTGATAGGGGAAGGCATAGCCATCTATGGCCAGATTCAGGGATCTTGTTCCGGTACAGGGATCTACAAATGGAGGCCACAAAAGCCATGCATGCATGTATTTGCAAAGCTATCTACTCCTCTTTTACAGGAGGATGTATATGTAGGACATATCATATATCTGTCTTTATGCAGAACTTTTGTTTACAACTCAAGAGGGTTATGCAGAGCACTGTAAGGGAAGGGAACAGCCCCATTTTAAACACAATCCTTTACATAGACATAAGCTCTGCTCCCTGGGATTGACAGGTATTATTACTTATTAATGCTGAGTAGGCTAGTGAATTGGACCATGTCTCCAAAAACCTAGCAACAAGCTCTAATTCTATTGGACTTACTTCATTCACAAATTCGACAATGAATAGTCAACACCATAATGTCAGCTGTATCACTGCCAACAGACCTGAAAAATGTTATGTTGGCAGACGGCAGTGGTACTATGCTGACAGCTATAAGTTCACCCCTTTGTAATGCTGACATTTGAAGCATTAAACATTTTTTTCAAAAATCAAAATCCAGAAAATAAATAAATACATTAATTCCTCGTTCTGTATTAACAAACCTCTCATATAGAATAATCCAGATAAGTTAACCCATTTTAGTGCTGGCAGGTTAACTTAGCATTTTGAAAATAGCTGTTACTTACCACAACCGTTTACATTCTTGTGTGCAAACTAACAGGTAAGCGTTGACTAATTGTTAGATCACAGCAAGGGTTCACCCTTTTTCCATGTTGCTGAACTCTGTTCCCCTAGTTCATGCAAGTCTGGCAAAGAGACCCAAGTATTTCAATTGATGAAATGACACTTTCTCAGTCACTCTTAAATTGTAAGATGGTATAAGATTCCCAGTCACCACTTGACATTTTGCAGGATACCCCTATATTGCTGTGTATAGGCAAAAATTATTCTCCAAAATCATGACACGCAGTGTCAACTAATACAAGTTTCTGGCTTTTCTTGACCATCCACATCCTTATTTCAGCCTTCAGACAGTCTCTACTTAGACACTAGAGTTGGCAAAGCAATTATACCGTGATTGTGCCAGGAAGCTGGAGGTCTGATTAGACTATTACACACAGATGAAGGACCTTATCCTATGCTCCCAGTACAACCACAGGCTTTTCACAGTCACCTGATATTATTAGCGGGAATTTAAAGAGTCTGATGTTAGAGTCTACTACTTTTTTTTTCACATAATTCTCACATGCAAAGTGTATATAATGTGTCTGCATATCCCATCAGTCATTTTTTTCTTCCCTGACTACTCCTATTTTATGTTTAATTGGATTTCAATACATTGCTGCATCCTTGATTGAATGAACTCTATATTTAGTATAGAATCTCTATATATTACAAATCGGTGAATGATTTATGCAATACTTTGTTATTTTAAGAAATTCTTTTAAAATTTTTATTTGTTTTGAATTTTTTTTTCTGAATAAGAATGTATGTATAAAAATGGGTGTCTTTGGGGGCCCTTGTGAGAGCATTTTATTCAATACTATATGTTCCTGCTGGAAGATACTGCTTGATAATCAACAGTCTTCCAGGAGCCCCCTATCTCGATTGTTGTTGAGCTGGAAAATTCGGTGGGTGCTTCTGCATTCAGTCCCAAGGCTGGGAAACTGACTAAGTCCTACATACCGCGGCAAAATCAGAACTTCCTACCTTATTAGGTTATAATCATGTTTTAAGCAAGTTAATTGGTCATACATATCTAACGAACTTCTACAATTCACATATGTGCAGTATAAGCTAGCATTGCATAATGTTAGTATCACGTACCCTATGCCTCCCTTATTGGCATGCCTGGTTTTACTAAGTATTAATAACACATTCACATAAAAGCACATTAATGATAGAGAACAGCACCATCAGCTCTACTATAGTAAATCCTCTAACTGTACCTATTTAATGATCTGTACCGGATAAAAGGGCTCCTGTACCGGGTTTTGGCTGGCAATTCCATGACAGAATATGCCGTATTGTACCTGCCTATCCTTAAAGAAAGGCAATATGGCTGATGAGAATGCCTTCATGCTGGCTTCATAAAAAGTATTTTCAAGAGAACCAATTGTAAATTCATTTTGTAATGTATTATGTCTCTTGTTATGCTATAATAGAAAGCAGGAAGCACACATATATTATGATTTTGTATCAAAATGTAATAATATTTACTAGTCATTTTTTTTAAACCCTTCCTTTATTAAATAGTTATGTTTTGATTGACAGTGGGGGACAATTATTGGATCCAGACTTACTTTAGGCTAAATGCACAAATGCTGCATTCCCAGGGTGGATCTGGAGAGTGTGCTAAGCTCCCTCCATACAAAGCAGACATCTGTGCTGTCCCTATTTTAAGTGAGGATGTAGAAGTTTGAGGGCAGGGATGACATATCCTATCTCAGTGCAAGCGAGGGAATTTACCCCGCATGGCACCCTGAATCCAGAGCACATTGGCATTAAAAATCTGGAACCTATCACGACCAGGTGGGTTTCATACCAAGCAGGCAGGCAAGGGATAATATGAGGAGAGCCATTGACATCATACATATAGCTAACATGAGGAAAACACAGCTGGCAGTACTGTCACTAGATGCTGAAAAAGCATTTCACAGGATCTCTTGGCTGTTTATGGCAGAGACTCTCCAGCAATATGGGATATCAGGTACATTCCTGACTGCTATTCTCTCCTTGTACACACACCCATCGGCAAGGGTGATGATCAATGGCTCTCCCTCAGGTCCCTTGTCCCTAGAAAATGGTACGCGACAGAGGTGCCCCCTGTCGCCTTTGATTTTTGCATTGGTTACAGAACCCCTGGTGGCGTACATTCGAGCTACTCCAACTATAAAGGGAGTAGTTGTGGGAATGGGCGAAAGCAAACTATCTTTGTTTGCTGATGATATTCTCCTTACTTTGGAGCAGCCGAGGACCTCTCTACCTGGCCTTTTCCGGGTCATGGAGGAAAATTATCTATCTGGCTATAAAATAAATATTTCTAAATGATAAGCTTTGCTTCTACACTGCCCAGCTAGAGAACAGGATAGATTGATAGCCCAATACCACTTTAGGTGGCAATAAAGTAGGATCAAGTATTTAGGGGTGTATAATACCCCTTCCTCCGATATTTTATATCGGGAAAATTACCCACATCTTTTCAAAAAACTTAAAGATGAGCTGAAGCTCTGGAGACCTTTGTTTATATCATGGCAGGGTAGAGTGGCTGCAATCAAGATGAATACACTTCCCAAGCTGTTTCATCTGTTTGCCGGTGCGGGTTCCCCTGTCCGAATTAGCCTTGTTTCAAAGAGAACTCTCCCGGTTTGTCTGGAACTCCAGATCCCCAAGGATAAAACTCTCGCTCCTTAAGAAACCCACTAGGGAGGGAGGGGGGTTGGGCTTCCCGGACGTAAAATTATATTATTTTGCAGCACATCTTGCTCAAGTTGTAGCATCCTTCGCTCCCCCTGACTCTCTTTTGGGCTGATGCTAAGGCATGATATTTGAACTTGAGAAGCCTATATTATCTCTGGGACCTCCCTGAACATATAGCAATTCCCTTCTCTAAACGATTGCCAACGACAAAATTTGCTTTTAGTGTATGGAATAAATGTAAGTTCCTTCTTGGAATCCCTCCTGCTCCTTTGTATATTTTACCCTTATGGGATAACCCAACGTTTCCAGCGGAATATCTCATTTCTCCCAAAAATGAATAACTAATGGCATATCCTACGTAAAACATTTAATAGCTAGGCACTCTCTCCTCTTGCTGGAGGACATGCAAAATCTTACCCGCACCTCTCCCTTAACTTTTTGGAATACCTCCAACTCCGCCACTTTTTAGCTCCGCGGGCCTGAGTTGGAAAGGGGAGATTATTTGCCATTTTAATCCATGTGTTTAAACTCTCCATTGGGGCGTGGGACGATATCCTCCACATACAGAATGCTACTAGAGTCTTCTTTAGATGTGGGGGTCAGGCATGAACGGGAATGGGAGAGAGATCTGGGTCCCCCCCTGAGGAGTATAGTTGGGAGACTATACAGGAACAGGTGGCTACTTGCTCAATTTCTACATGCATAAAAGAAAACGCATACAAGGTTTTTTTTTAGATGGTACTATACTCCCGATAAATTGGTTAGGATGTATGCTGGGGAGACTCCTGAGTGCTGGAGGGGCTGTGGACAACGAGGTATGTTTCTGCATATATGGTGGACATGTCCCAAGATTGTCCAATTTTGGGATAGTGTGGCGTCTTTGATATCATTGTTGATTTCCCATCCAATTACCAAGGACCCGTGGGTGTTTCTGCTTTGCTATCCCATTGAAGATTTAGATAAACCATCCAGAAAACTAGCTAATTATGTGTTAGCTACAGCAAGATGTTTGGTGGCTAAATTTTGTAATTTTGTAATTCAATCTGGCATGTGGACCATATGGAACGGATCACCCTCTATTTACATGAAAAAGAGGATACATTTTTGCTAATATGGACACCCTGGTTAATGCAGCAACGACAACCACACAGTATTTTAAATTGAGGAACTCCCTGTCTAATGTGATTCTTCCCTTTTCCCTTTCCCTTCCCAACACCCAATCAGATGACGACCCCCTCCCCCTCCTTTTACCTCCCCTTAACCCCACCCTTGTTATTTCACTTAAGATTCCGGTATCTGTGTTTTCTGGATTTGGATATAATACCATAAGAATGTATCATAGAGTTGATATCAAGATGTTTCTGTATTTGCTATTCTTTCAAGCTTACCAGTATTTTAGTTCATGTATATATACGCAGTGCATGTTTCATTGTTGTACTCTGCTTATATTCTTTAATAAAATTTTGAGTAAAAAAAAAATCTGGATCCTGTCCTGAGTGAATATACATAAGTGTAAGTCATTATTTGCCTTGTTTTATGACCTGTATATGTGTGCACTTCCCCGGATAAAAAGATGGCATTTGTGAATAACAGCAGGTGATGGAAAAATGTTGAAGTTTTACATTATGCATCATAGTAGCACAGAGATTTTCATTCATGCTTTGATTAAATGTCAGTTCAGAAAGAAATCTTCCAGTTTTATCAAACAATCTTTGAATGTTACTCTATGTTGTTACTGTGACATGAAACTAAACTATGGCTGAACATAATAACTTTTAGGCAAGCACCTTATTTCAGGTGCAATCCATAGGCATGTTACACGTCTTTGCCTGCTTCTGAACGCATCTCTTTAAATATGGTAATGGCATGTATACATTAGACAACATAGCAGCTTCATTTATTATAAATGCAAAATGCCTGTATTACATAGCATTAAATTTCATTCATTTTCGATTGTAAAATGGGATATTGTTATTATTATATACTTGTTCCCCAATCCCACACAATATCTGGACACTCTGCTAAGTCGTTTGATGTGGGAGGAAGGCAGGATGGAGGGGAAGACTGGCTGAGTAGGGAAGGACTGTGATCTGACTGAATGTGAGACAACTTTGTGTTGAAGGCCACCAGCTACCATCATCTGAAGAAGATAAGTCACAGCACACAACGGAGAGAAAATAACTGGTTATACTAATGTACTGACACCAGCTTGGTTCACTGTCTTCCATGGTATGCAGAGCTGGAAGTGAGGGGGTATATTAGTAAATAGTATTCCTGCCACTTCTCCCACTGATTCGGTTGCAGTCCCCGTTACGATGGGCTGCTTTCAGAAATAGAGACAGCTGAAAGTTACTTTTTAGAATTTTTTTATGAATGGGTGAGTGTGCTGATCGCCATACTCGTCCATTCATTTTCACAGAGATCCACAGGACCCGCCGCTGACAGCTCCGGAGAGGTGAGTAACCTCTCCGGGGACTTTTAGTGTTGGGGATGGGAAGGTTAGGGTTAGGCTCTTAGGAAGTGAGGGTTAGGGTTAGGGCCATAGAAGGGGAGGGTTAGGGCCAGGCTGCGGGGAAGGGGGTATTAGGGTTAGGCTATAGAGAAGGGAGTATTTGGGTCAGACTAGGGAAAAGGGAGGGTTAGGGTCAGGCTGTGGGGAATGTAGGATTAGGGTCAGGCTGTGGGATAGGGAGGTTTAAGGTTAGGGCAATGGAAGGGGAGGGTTAGGGTTAGAATTAGTGGAAGGGTTCAGGTAGTTTTCAGCCTTACCTTTTGGAGCAGTGTGCGGTGCTCCGGGGATCAATTGCTATGCTTCATCGAGGGATAAGCAATCGATATCCCAGCCAGTTTGAAATTGGCTGGGAGAGAATGGCACTATCGAAATAGGGCCATTCTTAGCGGGGACCCTCACCCCACTGATTGCATTGAAAATCTATTAACCATTTAAAGCTACCATTTTTTTTATATTAATTGAATATCCCACATGATCAATAATGCTATATTGTATTACAAAAAAATCTGTTCACAGATTAGATTCAGCTATAGAATTTGTTCCCTGTGCTTATGGCCTGGAAACAATTGGGCTTGGTGTTGGTTGCTTGAGATCTGCAGGTTGTGTGAGGGTGATGGTCCCATTAAAGATATTACTACGGGCTCCATTTACTATCATTAGCGCATCAAGCATTAATAAAAGCATCCAGGCTCACTGCGTCTAGCACACTGTAGGTAGAATTTACTAATACTAACCCCTCCGGCGAGGTCCCGCAATGGTCTCTGGGACTTTCGCTGGAGACATTCGGCTGTGATTGTAGATGAAGTCGCGATGCATGCGCAGTGGCTATCTTTTGAGTCTTGAAAATTTTCAAGTCCCAAAAGTTAAAAACACTGCCCATGCGCCGGGACTTCTTCTAAGGAACTTCATAGAAAGACACCAGACAGGAAAGTTTAACACTTGTTTTTCTTTTCTTTTTAAAGTTTAGATTTATTTATTTATTTTAATTATGATGATGATTATGATTTTTTTTAAAACAAAACAGTATTTTTTATTTAAAAATACAAAAACCCCATAATTTGTTTATTCCGAGGTCTCTCTATACATACTCCCCCATTTCTTTCCCCTTCTTTCTGTTTCACAAATTACTCATTAATAGGGTTCAGTACAAGGCATTAATCCTTTGAATATAGAAAAGGGCTAGCAAAAGGAACAGCACTTTCTAGTAGGCTTACCACCTGTCTGGGATTACTCTGGACAGTCCAGTAATTGAGACCGGTGTCCGGAGCTTGGATGGGTCCCATTCCCATACTATACAATGTCCAGGAATAATACTATTTCTAGAGTTACATTAAACTTCTGCAATGCTGAATTTTAATGTAACTATAGAAATAGTATTATTCCTGGACACTGTATTGCTTGACATATACAGTGCCCGGACCGCTGTATGTGTTGCTATGGCAACGCAGCTCTGTTATCAGCGTGACGCTAGACCCTCCAACATGACCCATTCCATTAGGTACAAAATATTCTTCTCCTCAGTTTCCAACTGTCAATCACCTGGTTTAAATGAACTAACTGATATTTTAAAAACTATTTGTTTCTTCAACAAAGGTGGTAACCTTAGTAACTGACAGTTGGAAACTGAGGAGCAGAATATTTTGTAAACAAAGTGTCAGGTGGCGCTGCCTTTCAGTCCGTAAATGGCGTGTAAGCAGCTGGAGGTACCAAGGGAAGGTTACTCCCCCACTTCCCCAGAAAAGGATCTTTTCAGATCCGTAAAATGTGTACGTAAAGAATGGAGGTACCCAGCGCTAAAATAATATGGTATTTATTGTAGCAAAACACATAAAGTACAAGAATACATAAAGTACAAAATAAAATACAACAAAAATATAAATATGATACAAAGACAAAAAACAAAGAACACAAACAAAGACAGGAACAAAACAAAACAAAATAAAACAAAACAAAACAGAGCGGGAAGGTATAGAACGTTGGTTCTCAAACTGTGGGTCGCGACCCCAGAGTGGGTCGCGTCCACATCTGCATGGGGTCGCGACCAGGGCCGCCATCAGGGGGGGACTGCCGGGCCTAGTGTCCCGGGCCCGGACAGAGAGGGGGCCCGGGATAGCCCCAGACCTCCTCTCTGTCCTGCCCAGGACACTAGTAAAATAAAAAAAAATGCAGCATTTAAATTTTGTTGGCAGAGGTCTGAATGCATATCAGACCTCTGCATTACCCTTCCGACGGTCCGCGGGCCCGTGGCATTCTGGGTGATGATGTCACGATGTGTGACATCATCACGTGGTGCAGCTAGTCGGACTTCCGAGGGGCAGGGAGCGCGCTGTGGAGGAAGAGGTGAGTAAATGTTATGGGACTCCTGTGGGGGGGGGTGGCGCCTGATGTTAAACTTA
>WWET01000246.1:367393-379554 GCA_011038615.1 Limnodynastes dumerilii | reverse complement strand
GATCATTTCATTGTTCAATATATTGAATAAGCCATGACTTGAAGAGCAAAATGATATACATGCGTTTTTAAAATGTTTTTGTCTTTTATTTTTTATTTGAATTGATCATTGTTCAATATATTGAATAAGCCATGACTTGAAGAGCAAAATGATATACATGCGTTTTTAAAATGTTTTTGTCTTTTATTTTATTTTTTATTAATGATCTGGCTACAGATAGTTTAGAGATGGTAACTGACATCTGTTAAATAATCTTCCTCTGAAAAGATCTATTGTACAGAGATTTCAGTAACCATGACACAAAGAAAGCTTTTTGTTTATCTAGTAAATGAACTTGCTGAACATAGATTTTGGAATACCTGTCGAGAATATTCTTTCACAATGGAAATCAAGAATGCTGGTTGGCTGCAATTATTCATCCATAAATAGTATTCTTTACATTTGTGGTTACATATCCCACGTCCAGCATTTATGCAATACTGAAATGTATTTCTGAATATGATAACAAAAGTCAACTTTTAGTGCTGTGACTTTAAGGTGTACATTATCTTTTTGTTTAAACCGTTTTTATTGAATTTTACAATAATGTAGAAAATACAGCAATGGTGAGGTAATCAAACAGCTACAGTGCAAGCAGGGAGCTAGGAGTAAACTACAGTATTCTTAGTCATTAGAAAAACAAGGGTACAATATCTCAGAAGCATATGAACAGTTAAATTAGCTGACATTTCCCCACAGGCATTCCAGCATAAAATATTAAACAAAATGTTTTAGAAGTGAGAAAAGAAGAAATGAGGAAGGAAAAGAGAGAGAGTTAAAAAAGAGTAGATAAAAAAGAGGGGAGGGTTTGTACACAATGGTTATCTGGGATGTAGAATTGGAATCGCAGTACTTCACTGAATGTTCGGATTGTGGTTTATATGAAGAGGGTGTTTTTAAAAAAGAAGTCTTTTTTAAGTATATTGGTCTTCCAATACTCCTGACCATCTTCTTCTGTGTGTTTGGGCTTACTCAATCCCAAAGTCCCTTCTCAGCCCTGTTGGTACAAGGTACATTCTTCTACACCAGTAGAGGATATATACTCCATTGACATAAAGTAATCAAATCTATCCACCCAGTCCTTGATTGTAGGGGGCTGGGTTGAGCGCCATTTAATAGGAATCACTACTTTAAGCGCTTTAATGAAATGGCAGAAAATAGATTTTTCAAACCTAGGGACTGGGCCCTGTAACCAGTTCAGCAGCCAAAGAAGTGTTGTGGTTGGAATCTCTCCTGGCAAAATTAATCCGGTCACTTAAAAAAAACTTTACCAGAATGGTATAATATTTGGGCACTCCCACCAAATATGAAGAAAAGTGCCTGGAGACTCAGAGCACCTCCACCATGTCTCAGGGAAACATAGAAAGTGACTGCAGATATGAGCCACATGGCCTAGTCTGCCCAGTTGTTTTTTTTTGTTTTTTATTATACTGACCCTAGACCCTATTTACCCTCAATTTAGTTTGAGATTTAGGATATTCTTATATTTATCCTAAGCATGTTTAAACTGTTTTATGGTGTTACCTCTACCACCTCAGATGGGAGGCTTTTCCACTTATCTATTACCCTTTCAATGAAATAATTTTTCCACACACTTCCTCTGAATCTACCGCCCTCCAGTTTATATTCATGCCCTCGTGTTCTATTACACCTCTTCCTTTGAAAAATGCCCCCTCCTCTAGCTGGGCACAACCCTTGATATATTTTAAAGCTGCTATCATGTACCCCCCCTCTCCCTTCTCTGCTTCAAGCTATACATGTTTAGTTCCCTATCCTTTGTGAAACATGCAATGAACCATTTAAGTTTTCTTTGCACAGTCTGTAATGTATTTGTCTTTCTGGAGATATGGTCTCCAGAACTGAACACCGTATTCTATGTGAGGTCGAACCAACAATCTATAAAGGGGCATCACTACTTCTCTCTTTATGCTAGTAATTCCTCTCCCTATGCAACCAAGCATCTGATTTGCCTTTCTCATTGCTTTGTTACATTGCTTGGCTACCGCACTTAGCCGTGGCAGTAAGCGCCGCAGTTACCCTCTCAGGGGCAGGCTGACGGCAGTCCCCTCCCCACGGTCCAGGCTCCCGGAGACTGTCACCAGCATAGTGACAGTCTCCTATACTCACCTAGCCCGGACCTCTGCAGTCTACTCCTAGTGTCCCCATGTGCATTCTGCTACCAAGTGCCGCAGAGCTCCGGTCCGTGTTACATGTTAAGAGGGGCCAATAGGATCACATGTTAAGAGGGGCCAATGGAATCCACTTGCTCCAGTCCTCCAGCCAATCAGTGCACAGGGTGCACTATTTAAACCCTGTGCACAGTCTTCTCAGTTCCAGAACATCTTGTTCACACCAGGGTGCCTGGCGATTCTGACTGACCCTGACTCTCTGCAGTCCAGCTCAACCTGTTCCATTTCTACATAGTCCGGTCCTGCCAAGCCTATTTGAACTGTCTTGCCTACCTGTTCCAGTCCGGCAAGATTATCCCTCATTTTGTGTACCCCTCCTGGCCTGTCTACCCTGTTACATATCTTTGTGTCATCTGCAAAAGGGCATATTTTCCCCACAGGCAATATCACCTATAAAGATATTAAATAGCACTGCATTTTTTTTAAATTACCTTACTGCTCCTGTACTCCTTTCATGTGCCTCCACTCTGCCAAAGAATCACTTACACATTTCCAGAATTCCACATAATCCGCCTTCCTAAAGTTTAGCACCCTTTGTGTGGTACGTGTTTCTCTTAGTCATTATTATAAACCATACTGCTTAATGATCACTAGATCCTTGGTTCTCACCCACACTTACTTCTGAGATTCTGGGCCTGATTCAGACTTAAGAAGGTGCTTAAAATAAGAGAGGAAAATCACTCCATCTAAACCTATGTGTAGTGTGTTTGTTCAGTGTAAAAAGAGTATTATGGACTCACCATTCTACAGTCATCTATCTTGGGATAACTTGCTAGGATATCCTGAAGTAATGCTTGTAGTCCAGTCACATTTGCTTGCAGGTCAGGTCCTGTTGTTGGAAGCTTGATTGACATTATAAAAGGGGACCTCTAGTGGCCGAATGCGCATTAGCATCGGCACCCCAGAACTGGAAGGAGGAAGTTGGTGCGGCAACAGGATGAGGACCGGTCAGAAGAACTCCAATTAACTCACCACCTTCTTCAATCAACTGGACCGGAGCTTCCAACAACAGGACCCGAACTCAAAGGAACTGTGACCGGACTACAAGCAACTGTCACCATAATACAAGCAACACTTCCCAATATCCTAGCAAGTCATCCCAAGATAGATGACTGCAGAACGGTGAGTCCATAATACTCTTTTTACATTTTTACACTGAACAAACACACTACACCTAGGTTTAGACAGTGTGGCCACCTGTTTATTTATTACATCTAAGGGGGAAACATAATGTCATGTTAATTATGTTGAACAATGTAATGTTTTTTACTGTAAATATTGTGTCAGTTTTTGTTTTTTTTTACACGTCGGGCTGAGCGCAGCATGATTATAACACTTGCCATGCTGATGCTGATATCACTACAAGGCACAACCATGCTGTGCCTTGTAGTACTATCAGTGCATGCATGCTAGGGGTTACAAGCATGATGCGCTTGTCATTTTAGTTTTGTATAAAAAAAAAAAAAAAAAGAGCGACTGCAATGTTTTTCAATAGAAAAGCACAGCGATTTATACCTGTAAAAATTGATGGCTATGGACGGCGATTATAAATCGCCAGCCAAAAGCGTCGCTTAGTGAATCCAGCTATTTATTTATTTATTTTAATCGCTGGAAAATCACGGTGATGGCTGGCGATTCATAATCGCTTTTTAAAAGCAACCTTAGTAAATACCTAAGAGGGAGATGCTTTGCGAGCAGGAGAAGGTACATTGGAATATTTTTGACCAATTCTCTTGGATCGGTGATACATTCCCAGAGCTCTTTTTTAATATCAATGTCAAATAAAACATTTTAGTATGTTTGTTTCCTTCTGGATCTGTTACAACACATTGTTGATTTTATTAAAAAAATAGTTTTAACACTTAAGATACTGCTTGCACTCATGAAAATAATACTGAAGACAGATAATAAATGTGGGAATAAACAATAATAAAAACAAACTAAAAAAATACAAAACTCTTCACAGTAACCACCTCCTAATGTCTAGCTCCTCAACAAACTACAAAGACCAAAAGCTGGTGCATCTGAGATAAACATTTTGAGATTCATTTGTAAACAGTCGTGATTTACATTATATTACATTATTTTACTACTAATAACTTTGAATAGCCTTGAATAGCCAGCATGTTGCTGGGTTTTTACAAAATCTCCTTTCCAAGCAATACTCATAGAATATAACTGATGCCAATTGAGTTAATCACTGTTTATTAAGTTACCCCACCTCCTCTGTCAGTGTCCCTTTCTGCTGTAAAACTTTTAAAGCACCTTGTAGGAGGATACTGTTTGACAATGGAATATTGTCTAAATGGAGCAAACATAATGATAGCACTGATACTAAAAATAGTCAAAACATTGTTGGTAACTGAATGCTGTTCTTAAGTTGCACTCTCTTTGAAAATCCCTCTGTCTTTATTAGTACCAATTATTGAATTCTTGATATAATGCATCTGTGTTTGAGTGAGATTCCTGAGTGTATCAAGGGAGTTTTGACTGTCAAGCAATTGACATTGTGTGTATATGTCTGTCTGTCTGTCTGTCTATAAAAAAAAGCAAGGCAATGCCTGGCACTTTAGCCATTACTCAGTAACTAAATATGCATTTCTATCTTTAAAATAAAAACCAGAGAATTAGTTACAAAAATCTGCAGAAATTTGATAAGCTGCTCCGCCAACATCAAGGCTTCTCTGTGGGAGCAGTCCTAACTCTAATATTAACTCTAAATAGAGCCCCAACTTTGGGTCAAAAATCCAATTTCTTTTCAAACCAAGAGCATACCTCATTTGTAACTAATTCTCTGGTTTTTATTTTAAAGATAGAAATGCATATTTAGTTACTGAGTAATGGCTAGAGTGCAAGGCAATGCCTTGCTTTTTGTACAAATTCCCAGCCTAGTGCACCTGCCGTGTATATTACTTTAACAAACTAATATATATAGTAAAAGTTAAAAAGAACCGCACTTACCTCCTCCTCGTGTCTCCCTGGCTAGCCCGATGCCGGAAGTCGCTGCAGCCCTGCCGCCTCAGGTTACCCTGGTAACGTAGGCGGGGTAAGCAGTCCCTGTCAGTCACCACAGCTACCAGGTCTGCGAGGGGAGAGTGCGCTAGCGGTCTGGTTAAAACAAAATACATATGATCAACGGACATATATCTAAGTTCACAATAGTAATTTTGGCAAATGTTCTCACAATATCACGGTGGTACAATAATTACAGTGCAAAATAATTCATTTAATAATATCAGAATTCTCCAAGATACATATAAGCAATGTTAAACATATAGCATATACAGAAGTGATATTAATCAATCAAAGTGGTCACAGTGAAAAAACAATAATATAACTAGAAGATGGATACAAAAACTACCTAAGGGAACATGTTTATAGGGAACATATTCAGAAAAGTTATGGGCACTAGCCACCAATTAGAAAAGACCCAAATATAATATCACTAACTGAAAAAACATCAGCACAAATGTACCTATTAGGGGATCTTGGCAAGAAGTCAGAAAAAATGGAAATAAATCAAATTGTCCATATAGACAGATGACAAATGATACCCAAATTGGAATGAAGTAACATAGGTATAATAGCATTTTAAAGACATCAAGAGACACAAACCCTGTATCAATATCTTGAATCAAGTATCACAGTATAAAAATAGAAAAGTACCAATAAAGCTATGTGTATATATATATATATATATATATATATATATATATATATATATATACACACATATACATTTTGTGATTTATTCCTTTTTAATAATCACACTAATGCACTTTTGTAAGGTTTAACAAAGTGTTCTGTGGTTAGTTGTGGTCTCTGCACATTTCATTAAATCCATTTAGTTTAATAGCAAGAAATAGCACTTTAATCTTTACACCGGTGTTTAACATTAAGTGATGTTTGTAATGCAAGTTAAGGCCAAGTGGCTTTGTGCACATAATTGTATTTTAACTTTTTTGCTGAATGATGCATTGACACTGATTGTAATAAGAACTAAGGGCAATTAAGAACCTTTTACATGTACATTAGACTTACAAAATGTGGTAGATGAAATGAACAGTCTGCTTGGTTTATATATTAATCTGAAAATACGTTCTTAAAAGTATTAAGAATTGAAAAATCATGTGTGGGTTTTATTTCCTTTTGGCCTGGAGAAAATCACTGGACGTTGTAAATAGTCGTCGTAGTAAGCAGATTGTATGTGTTGTATAAAAAACTGGATCCAAGGTTTATTACTGAATACATTTTTCATGTGAACAGGAATAAAATATGCGTCAGGGGTATTTGAATGTAGACTGCTTGCATTGTATTCTTTGGATTTCTCTTTTTTGTTTAGTGGATTAGCCCTGAGGCTCTCTTCAGTGCTTTTATTTAGCAACTAATTAATCGTTTCTTAATTACTAACATCCTAAAAGGATTATTTCCCCTGGGGATTGAATTGCGCAGCCCTCATATAAATAAATAAAATACAAACAAGGCAAGCACAGCCACATGCAGACGAGAACCAATCCACACTCGTCCTCTGATAGTAAAACTGTAGTGTTACAGTTTTTGGCCCTGATTCGGAGATTGAAAATAAGAATTTACAGTTACACCTGGGCTAAACCATGTTAATTTCAGGGGAGTCAAATTTCATTTGTTGCAACAGTATTATAGTTAAAAGGTGATGTTTCCCAGCTCAAGTCTAATTAGCAGTTTAAAAGTGAAGTTGATCAGGTATCTGTGTGCAATAAGTAAAAGCAAAGCATTCTCCCTGCATGCATAGAATAAAATTAACTTGACTCCCCCTGAAATCAACATGGTTTTGCCCAGGTGTAACTTTAAGTTCTTATTTTCAGCCTCTGAATCAGGCCCTTTGTGAGTAATGGATATGTATCACTAATGCAAGCATGTACACACAAGACCCTAAACTAACACAATGATCCACACCAATTAAATGCACAGACATAACCATTACATGTTTGTCTGTGATCTTCAGTTTAAATTTTCCACCTCTCTAACCTTTGAGTCTGGCTGTTCGCACCTACACTTCCTGTGCTGAAAGTAGTAAATATTTAATAGGTCCCTCTGCCTTGTTGGTACTTTTAAAAAGTCACACACCCCTAACAAACCCCATCCATGCCACAGAGTGATAGCTGCTCACATTATCACACACACACACACACTACTCTCCACCTCAAACATTGCACAGCACTCCATCCCCAGGCACTTAAAGCTGTTCAGCTCTATGGGATGGTTGCTTCCCAATTGAAAAATAAACAGCTTCACCCAGTAGTAGTTCTGTATGAAAGATATTAAGATTTTCAAGGTAAATTTTATTAAACTTCCATTTACTCTGGCAATAGCATAGGTGTTGTACCTTGGAACCATCTTACATGTGTGAAGTTGTGGTTTATTTAAGCCTATTATACATTGTTAGATTTTATTTTTATAAACAATTGACAGCTCTGAATCTGTATAGAAGTGTAGGATGCTCTATTTGGATACAGAAATAATTTGTAGGCAGTGTTGGATAAATGTGTTGTTAGTATTGTTAAGTTGTATCCTTCATGCATTTAGTTATGCCATCTGTATAAAATCCACCCCCTCCCTGACTCCTGTAATTGCCACCACTGCCAAAAATAAAAATACAATTAACACAGTTTATATGTGTTAAAGGAAGGTAGGTATAATAAGCACACATCTATACTCTTGATCTACTATAGCAACCTACAGTGTAGGTAGGTGGGGATGGCTATGTAGTTTGAGATACATTACTTCCCTTTTCTACAAATGTTTTGGGATTATGACACTGTTGCACCATGCATTATGTGCCTAGTCCTTGCAATGCTGTCCTGACATCGTTTCTGGACATTTTATCAGTTGGTGTCGGCTAAATCATAAAGTGTCCATAGAGTGCCCAGATAAACCATTTATTTGGCCCATCTGAACAATTATTTTGCTGCCAGTTTTACTTCAAGTAAGGTGTGGGTCCATGCTAAGAACGGCCCTATGGCAGTTCTTTCCCAGCCAGTTGCAAACTGGCTGGGATATCATTTGCTTATGTCTCGAGGAGGCATAGCAATCGATCCACAGAGCATCGAACACGGCGTGCCGAAAGGTTAGGCTAAAAACTACCCCAACCCTTCCCCTAATTCTAACCCTAACCCTCCCTTCTCCCTAGCCTGACCCTAATACTCCCTTCTCTATAGCCTAACCCTTCCCTTCTGTGTTCCTAACCCTCCCTTCCTAAGAGCCTAGCCTCCCCCCCCTCAACATTAAAAGTCCCCGGAGAGGTTACTCACCTCTCCGGAGCTGTCAGCTGTGGGTCTGTGACAATGAATGGGTGAGTATGCAGATTGGCACACTCGCCATTCAAAAAAAAAAAAATTCTAAAAGGCTCCTTATTCGAAATAGAGACAGCCAAAAAGTAACTTTTGGCTGTCTCTATTTCTGAAAGCACATCATCGTTGCGGGGTACTGCAACCACTTAAAGTCATGCTAAAGCCTCATGTTACTAATGTCACCCATATATTTTCATTTATACTCAGATGAGATAATACCTACTAATACTTATTTTGAAGGCGTGAGTCATATTTTTATGTGATGAAATAAAACAGATGAGTTCTCTGTTTAGTATTATAGGATCATTGACTGTTATATAAACATACTCTTTGATCAGTACACCATTAGACATTGCTCAATATACTGAAAACATTTATATATCCATGTAATTAACCTTACAGAAGTTTTTCATCTGTTGCAAACAGTATAAGAGTTGAGAATTGACGTTTCCTAGTCAGTCTAAATAGAACTTTAAAAGTGTACAGAACCGGTTAGTATTGATGTACAAAAAGCAAAAAAAAAAATTTTCTCCCTGCATGCAAAGAGTAAAATTAATTTGAATATTCCTGAAGTTCAACATGGTTTTGCCCAGGTTAAAATCTGTTTCCTTTAATATTCAACTCCTGTATTTTGTTAAATATTGTTTCTTTATACAATCTTTCAATGTTCAGTCTACAGATAAGCAAAGAGCCCTAGAAGAAACCAAAGCCTATACAACCCAGTCTTTAGCTAGTGTGGCATATCTCATCAACACCTTAGCAAACAATGTCCTTCAGATGCTGGATATTCAAGCTTCTCAACTCAGGAGAATGGAGTCCTCCATCAATCATATATCACAGGTTAGTATATAGCAGATTCTTCGTTGTTAAACTTTTTTAAAATTTAATTCAGTTTCGTAATGTTTTAACATGTCCCCCAGCCCGTTGCCAGTTTCTGTTTGTTTGACCACAGTTGCCTAATTTGTAAAAAAAAAAGTTATGCAACATTGCCGAAATAAGACTTAAGTGTTCTGGTGTTTATGGGTAATTTTTTCAGTTAACTTCAGCCAGTCTGTTTTTAATTTAAGAAAGCAATTATAGGTTTATTTTTTTAGCAGTGTTAATAAATTCTCGACAGTAACGCTACACACTACATGTTTGTCACAATGCAACATTGTTTGATCAGTAAATATAAAAATTTTAAACGATGTGATCAAACCATGTAATGTGCTTTGCAACGATCAGGCATCATTGTTGCAGCATACGCACTAATCAGATCCACTAATCACACACTTGTTTCTCGTGTTACTGTAACTATAATTGCGAGGAAATGTGTATATCTAGCATACCTCTAAAGCTGCCCATACTTCTGAACTATCATCTAGTGATCCAGCAATTGCTAATGACAGTTGACTGATTTACTATTAAGTAAATAGTTGTTTTTTTGACCTGAATATTTTATTTTATTTTAATAAATGTTTATATAACTATCAGATTACATAGCACTTTGCAAAAAATAACATAATCAAACATATGACCTTAGCTCTGTGAGATACAAGTGTTACTCACTGAGCCACCTTGACCAATGTCGTGTTTGATGGTGTTCCAGAAGATTATTATATACTTATATACTATACTTTATGCCTAATAACGGTCTTTTACGTGCATGAGTGGTTTTTCCTTTATTTTTGGATATTAACTATTTAGAATTCATTCATTCTTCTTATACTGTCAGCATTTTTGACCATTTAGTTTTAGAAATTGTTTCACCGATACCAAGACAAGGGAACCATTCACAAGACAGACATGCATTTATAGCAGTAGTGTTATTTTTGTAGCCCCCTCACCTCCCCTTTAATATTGTTTGCCTTTGCCTTGCTTTTAAGTTATACCATTTTGCAGACAGTGGATATTCACAAAGAAAAGGTTGCAAGACGAGAGATTGGTATATTGACAACCAACAAAAACACTTCTAGAACACACAAAATCATTGCTCCAGCAAACCTGGAGAGGCCAGTACGTTATATTCGGAAACCTATTGACTACACAATTCTGGATGACACCGGACATGGGGTGAAGGTAACTGCATTTTGACTGATTTTAGCAATGCTTACTATTTATATGGCAACCTTTTAATTCTGTTATCTGAATGTTTACTGTTGGAGAGTAAAAATTTACAAAGGAAAGTTTGCATTACTTTAACATTAATTGGGCAGTGGATATGCTAGAACACTGACAAAACAGTCCAGAAAAGCATTTTTCCAATAACGGGATCTGCTCAAACATCCTATTAGAATATCACAGTGTGACCATGAGCTCAGCCCAATTTATTAGTCAGAGTGTACACAGGATTTTCTCAGAGTTTTGTTATGAGCTGGGGAAATTGAGAAAGTGTACCCAGATTACTGTCACACCATATAATGCAGGATGTTCACAACAGTTTTTTTTTTTTATATGGAGTTTATGTAAAGATTTTTCAAAACCTACATAAAAACAAACATACACACAAAAATATATATGATAACTTGTGTGTTATTCTTGTGATGCCTTCCTGTTTTGTCATTTGATATGCATAGTAGTGACATTGCGCACACACACACGAAAAGTACTGATCAATAAAATATTCCGTTTTGTGTTTTTTGCTGTGGAAACCATTCATTAATAACAAATTTAGTATGTTATGCTTTCTTCTAGCGATTTTAACCTTACATTTCTCCTTTACTTCTCTTATTTGCTTTCATTGTACATTAAGTGGTTACTCAGATTTAAGGTAAGATTCTAGGGTTGAATGTACATAATCCTTGCAAATTCCCAAATAGTGCATAAGAAAATATATTTCTATAAAATAAACATTTCTTTTTTTTAGGAACATTTTCATTGAAGCAACACATTTAAATTGTGTTAAATTGAAATATTTGCAACAAAGTTGTGTTTTTTATTCTATAGGCAATGTTTTCTTTTACAAGTATTTTAACACATTAGGTGGCAATTTTTCAGCAAATCATCTCCATTCTATGAATCTTTTCATGACCAACCAAAAATAAAGAAATTAATTGATATCATTCTGGTTGTTTATAATGTTGTTTTTGTCCAATTTCCTGTAAAAGTGTTAGCAATGGGAGAAGTGCTTGGTGTTTGTAAGTTTATCAGCTTTCTGGATTATTTCCTTCCTGAATCACATTAACAGCAATGAGAAATAGCACAGCCTATTTTATGCTTGCATATCATAACAGATTTTTCCTAACTTGGCACAAAGGTAGATTTTACTCAGTTAAAATAATTTTTGGCTAGAATCATTTCTGTTTTGTGTTTAAAAAAAAAAAAAAAAAATAGAAATTACTCTTACTCCCTTCAAAAACTGTAATCAAAGAGAGTTAGCATATTCAGTCAAAGAGCAGCTTCATTCAAATGAGGTCAAACAACACATGAAGTTATGATTTAAAATATGATACAATAACACCTCCATTAAATATAACAGCACTATAAATATATTAAAAAAAGAAAAACTTACAATAAAAAAATATGATAAGGGAAATTAGCAGTAAACAGAGGGACAATAAAGTAATGGCCAAACCTTGAAGAGAAAATGGCAGATACATGACCTATTTTATGGTTATTCTATAAA
>WWET01000246.1:351815-361850 GCA_011038615.1 Limnodynastes dumerilii | reverse complement strand
TTTTTTTTATATGTATAGTTATCTTTTACCGAATGTAAAATTTAACATGCGTTTAATTATCTTGCAATTGGCTGTGATTTAATATAGGTCAGTACACAGAACATGAAGATTGGAGGTTTGCCACGTACCACACCACCTACTCAGAAACCTCCTAGTCCACCAATGACTGGCAAAGGAACACTTGGGTAACTATCTTGTTACAATATCAAAATTTACATTCTTGACCAGCAAGCCTACATATGTTGATTTATCCTTAGTAGTTATAATGGTGTTTTTTAAGCTATTTAATGTTTCATATATTTAATGGTATACTTACATGATACTCCACTGCACAAGTAGGATTTCATAATAAAAAAAGCTTTCATAATTCCTGGTTCAAAACGTCTGTGGTTATATGTTACATTCAATAGCTTATGGGTAGTGACAGAAGAATTTGACAGATTTTTCACAATGTAGCCTATATGTTTTGAGCTTTTGCAGATCTAAAGGACAGCATTTCAAACGACAGTAATAGCACTATGTTCATAAATACTTAAGACTTGCACAATCCGTTGTATTGTTTATACTGTAAAGGAACTAATTTTTCATGAAATGAAAAACTTCTGAATCGTTTAGTATTTTTGGAGGATTTTTTTTTCTTTTTTTAAAAATTTTTTTTTTTACATTTTTTTTTATCCTATGTATTATGCTTTTAATTACCTGTGTAATATGTTACTGCAGTGTAATATGTTACTTGTTTGTACTATTTTAGTTGGCAGCTAGTTTATAGGATCATTGTTGTCTCCATCACCCGTTCTACCCTCTACCTCTGTGGCAGATTTTTTCTTCTAATTCATTCTTTGTTTTGTTTTTTTTTGTTTTGTGTTTTTTTTTTTTACCAATTGAATAAATTCATAAGAATGTTGAAAACCAAATCGGAATGTTGCTTGCGTTGTCCAACAATGCTCTGTAAGTTGTGTAGCAGTGAAGGGGTTCATCAAATTAAAGATTATTGCAAGGTTCCATTTAATCCTCTATATTTGTGCTTTCCCACGTTTCAAACTGACTGAATGCCATTAAAGCCCCACACACAATGAAGACTGGGGTCTGGTGGTTAAAATTTAATCCTAATGTCCCAAGTTTTCGGGATGCTGTTTGGAAGTTTATTTTTTTTTTATTTATTTTTTCTTGAAGGCGACACTCACCCTATCGCACACTGGAGCCTGTGCGCCCCCCTGTCGTACCAAATGACTATGTACCCAGCCCCACACGTAACATGGCTCCCTCACAGCAACAGAGCCCTGTTAGAACAGCTTCATTCAACCAGAGGAACCGCACATACAGGTATATGTAAGCTATGTAAGCAAATGCGCCAAATGATGGATTGCATATTCCTGAAACAACAAAATAAGTAAAGAAAAAGAAAAATAATAAATATAAAAAAAAAATAGAGCCAAACTTTTTTTTTCTATTTACTTTAGCTGAATATATTTTATTCATTTTGATTTTGTACTGTACCCCATGGCGCTCTTTTTAGAATTCAGCCTTTCTGCAGTGTTCTATATGGCTGTAAAACTGAGGTAGAGTTTATTTATGAAACACCGCAAATTGCCGGTGCCTTAAATAGAGGACATTTTCCAATACTTTGCGCACCTTTTACTCTGAAATTCCTTCACTACTACAGAGCATCAGGAGTTTTAGGGCTACTGCCTGTGCTTACAAAATGTTTTTTTTTTAAACTAGCATTTTATGATTGTTCTCATTAATAGGTATTTTTCTTTTTAGTTATTTTGTGTGTCTTGTTCAAAAAAATGTAATTCAGCCTTTTCAAATGTCCCCTGTTTAGTTACCTGTACAGACGTGTGTCTGTGTTCCATTTTTTATTTTTACTTTTCTGCATGTTTGCTGAACGATTTCAGTTGGTGACACTGTCAGAAAAAGACATTAAAGACATTGTATATCTTCCCTTCTGCAGACATCAGACCCTATTTTTAACAAGCATCTGCATTAAGGTATTGGTTTGCACTGGAAGAAGGTTATCCAATCACTGCATATGAAATAAAGCAATCTCTTTTCTAACAATCGCTGCAAAATTCTGGAAACAATTGTGTAACGTGTAGGCAAGCCCACCTTTGTAAAATAACAATGTTCTCCTTCATCCAGCCTATTTTATGTGTTATAATGCAACACAATTTTGACTGAACTGTTCTACGTTAAATGTTGTATTCATACACGAAGCAGCGACATCACCCCATTTTGCTGCCTAATGACTGAATATGTTTTGGTGTGGTATTCTAGATGGTGATTATTTAAGGTGATAAGTGTCTGCTTCTTTTGGCTGACTTACTAAATTTTTGCATTGTGAAGGTTTGTTAGTGGTTACCATCACTATGGTGAGGCAGAACTATTTTTCCTGTTCTTTATGACAACTTTGGTGTGCCCCCTATGCAATCTACAATTATTTCCAGAGTGTGGCTTTGCTCTGTATGCAATGGAACTGAAACTGAACTCTGCAGTGATAATGACATGAGAGATTACAGCTGAATGATAAACTGTATTAAGTAAAAGTTCAGAGATAACGTGGAGAAGGAGCTCAAAATGTCATTACAAAAGTCATTACATTAATCTAAATGTCAATAATATTAGGAGCATTTATCAGAATAACTAACAAATCAATCAAGTAATCTGTGTATTTAATAGTCAATTTTCTATGAAATAAAAGTTAACCAGATTACATATTCTTTTATGACTTATACATAGTCACCAGTGTAAACAAATAGAACATTTCATACCACTGTAGTTTTTAGCTTTATACCAGTAAGAAGATTAATTATTGTGTAACTGATTTTGTTATAAATGTAAAATGTGGCTTAGCTTCATTTTGTGCTTCTTATTTGGAGTTGTTAGCCCAGACTGACTTCTGTTCTATAGATGCATAGCTGTATTGACTGTCTACTCACTCTTTGTAGTAGCAGTGGCAGTAGTGGCAGCAGTCATCCCAGTAGTCGGAGCAGCAGTCGGGAGAACAGTGGAAGTGGTAGTGTGGGCGTTCCAATTGCTGTGCCCACCCCATCTCCTCCAAGTGTCTTTCCAGGTAAGATTGAAAAGTGTCCTAAAATCTACGCGCTGTTGCCTGAAAATTCAGTGCTGGTTGGAATGTTAAAAATATAAACTTGTTGCTTGAGATGTTAACCTATTGGGCACCTGCCAGTTTTACATACGTTCTTTCTGGTGGAGCCGTTCTGCTTTATTCTCTGTTTGTTGGTCCTCCCAGAAAGCTGGCGTCTAGTTGGCACAGTTCCTTTAATTGCTCTGACTGTATTCCATACAACTTTTTTCTGGAGCAAAGCTAAATACAATGAACTTAGTATATTAATGGGTAAACAAGGTCATGTGTTAAATCTCTAGATATCTGCAGCAGTATTTATTACCGTCTATCTTCTATTCATCTAATATTCTAATATTTATTTCAACAATTAGCAAAGCAAAATATTGTACTGCAGGGATTAAAACTATATATAAAAATTGCAATATACACCCTTCGTCTGTCATTTCATTTTACACGTACAATTATATATGTTATGATTGCCTATTTTTATATGGGTTCACATAGAGGTGGATTATTAAAGAAAAGCAAACATAAAAAAAGTGCAACCTGTTCCTGTGCATGAAAGTCTGTCAGTCGCTGGTGATGAATGCTGGCAGTTCCTAGTTTTCTTGACTAAATTCCTAACACTCTTCTTCATGAAAGCATTTCTAATCCCATCTAACATGCTTTCTGTATTAACTTCACATATTCCTCTCTCCACGTAGCCCCTGCTGGCTCAGCTGGCACTCCTCCCATTCCTGTTACCTCCACACCTGCCCCTGTCCCTCATGCACCTGCTACTACCCCTTCCTCCTCAACTACCCCAGATGCTGCTGCAGGAGCCCAGCCTTGCCCTGCTGATGGTTTCACCTCTCCAACTCCCCCTGCTGTTTCCTCTACTCCTCCTTCAGGTGAGTGTGTGCATGATTCTAACTGTGTGCTGGAGCAGAACTCATCATGTCTAATATCTGTCAGAGAATGCACATTTGCATGAATAATATGTATACTTGAACAGTAACTTACATCTTGCTTCCTGTTGATGGGCTTTAGCACATGTTATGGTGGGCGCACACAATAATGTTTTACACTTTTAAAAGCTACTGATTTGTGTTTAGATTGTATCATGTTCCTTATGCTGCCACCTAGCAAGGTTTGGGAGGGCTATTCCCATAACAGGGTTCAGGTGGTTATCTAGTTTTATGTAATGCTCTGACCATTGGTCATTCTTTTAAATAAATCTCCTGACTTATAGAAAGATGTAAAAAATAAATACATATTAAATTCAATTTTCTTCTTTTCTGACCTCCATCCCTCTGATGTTTTGTGGTGTAATGTGATGCAAAATATATTTTATCATCTATAACCAATGTATTCAGGCAGCTTTTTACTCGTGTTATGTGTATGTCCATTTCCTCGGTCTTCGTTACTGTGGGGGGAAATTGTAATGCTTTTTAACCATCACAGGTTTTCTTACTTTTAGTTATCATCTTTGTCACCACAAATCAGTTTTCTTTCTATGTTCTGATAGGTAATTGAGATATCAAACTTTAATAACTTACAGGTGAGAGTTGCCTGTAACTTGCATTTCAATAAGGATACAGAGATGGCCTATGTTTGCCTATATGCAGAGTTTCAGTTCAAATTCAACAAGTACATGTAATACAAGGCATAATTAAACTACACACACCCTTAGTTCCCATTTAGACATATAACTAGCTTTAACACAGCACAGAGGTCTAATATACGCCACGCTTATGATGATCTAGACAGTTCTTGTCAGTCTGTTTCAGTTGTTCAAACATGTCCTTATTGTACCTGTCCTGTGTTAGATGTCTGTTTCATTTTTCCCGACCAGAGCAGGCGTTAGTGTAGAGTATGTTTTAGAGCATTTGCCTTCTAAACATAGACATTGTGTAGTCATTTAGTCATTTTAGGATACAAACGGTTTATCTTCCTACCTGAAAAATGTTATGTAGGATAGGGACATAATGTTGACTAGACATCATTTTCCCATTCCAAATGGTCAGTGTTTTTTGTCCTTTGTGAGTAAACAATGCTGTACCTCCCTTTACCCTCTGAGGTTTTCTGTTACTCAGTCTGCACAATTTGTATCTTTTTGTACTGTCCTGTAGGTCATCCTGCTCAGTTCTACAGTATGAACAGACCAGTGTCTCGACACACTCCACCAACAATAGGAGGCTCTCTTCCATATCGGCGTCCTCCATCAATGACCTCCCAGCCAACCCTTCAGAACCAGATAAATGGAGGTCCCTTTTATAGCCAAAATCCAGGTACGATGCAATCTAAAACAGGGTGCTTGAGTGAAAACACTTTTTTGTTGTTTTCTTCATTAAGACCAAAAGTGTTTATAGAAATATTTTACTGCATTTTATAGGGGTTCTGGTTTAAAATCCAAATATTGTAATGATGACTCCAAGATGTAATGTAAACACATTATGTGCTTATTTGTCATGCAGTGAATTCGGTTACTTTTTAGATATGTGACGTGTTCAACTCCTCTCTTATCCTGGAAGAAATTGATGGGAAACACAGTAATGTATATTGACAGCAACAAGCCAAATTACTATTCCAACTGGAATTCTTTGCATAACCATAGCTATAGATGCTTGTCAGCGAGGGTTTCCCTCTTTTATTTGGTTGAGGTGCTTTTTTTACACAGTTCTCCCATTTGCACAGAAAGGTTAGTGAGATTTTTCATCCCCACAGCATCTTTATCAGGGATGCTCTAATTATAGCCCAGTTGTCAGTACAATGAATAATACTTCACAGAACAGGCTTATACTGTGAGTTATAAATACATGTTTCATATCTTAAGGGGGTTGGCTTGCTGGCCAGTATTGATTGACATGGTGTTAGATTATTTTTGAACATTTGTCAAGAAGTTGAATACTATATAACTGATGTTTGAATATGTTCATTTTTTCCGTGTTCCAAAGAACTGGAAGCATATTATATTTTGTCCTGTATATTTTCAGTATGTTATGTGTAACAATCGTTTTCAAGGTTAAGCAGAAGTAATGTTTTTTCATCCATACAAAGGAGTATTCAGTTCTGTGAAGATGCTGGATAATGGCATGCATAAAATAAAATAATGCCATAGGACGTGACAATGTATGCCACCTACTTCTTGCTGTCTTAATGGTATTTTGAAAATTAAATGGAAATTGGGAAACTGGGCTAATGGAACCATGGAGATGACCCTGGGTTAATTTCCTTTGGTACTAGGGCTCTTTCTCCATCTATGGGCTATAAACGTATATTCCATGTCTGTGAAACTACAGGTAACAGCAAGGCCTGGTGCTTTGGATAATCATGGATATCGGCTTGCCTATCATCTATGACCTGCTGTCACTTTTAAAGTGAAAGTTATCTGATTGGTTGCTATGGGCAGTTTCCTTTTCTGCAGTTTAGTAAATCTAATCCTTTATCTGTTAATGCATGTCATAATATGGTGTATGTACCAGCTAACCTGTCACTTACTGAGATATGGCAGAGCTGTTCCGATTATAACATTTGCTGCGTCTGCGTTTACTTCATGTCAGAATCCTAACTTCACTTGTCTGCACTTTTGAGCACCGGGTCATAGTGGTACCTATTGTAATGCATGGAAGAGCATACCATTGTCCACCTTATCCTCTTTTAACGCTACCAACATAGGCATACAAACACTTGTGCTGGTTGGCATACAGCAAGGGTCATGTTTAACTGAATTTTCTAGACCGTTTTCATTGTTAATAATCGATGCAGTGCTTTAGTTTAAAGACTATGGCAATGCTGATAATCGCACAGCATGCCCCAGATTGGTGCGTCCTATAGTGGAAAGAAAAAAGGGAGGGTGGCAGATTGGAACTCTTTTTTTTTTTTTTTTTTGTTTTTTTTTTTTTTTTTTTTTTTTTTTTTTTTTTTTTGAATTCAGTTAAATTTGCCATACTTGCATTAGACTTTAATTGGACATAGTACTTATACTGTTGTGGCTGCTTGTATGAACGAACGGCTTGCGTCAATGATGCAGCTGCCAGCTGAATCATGGCTGTATTGCAGAAATGCCAGGCAAATAGAAAATTGCAGTTGGGAACGGCAACCTATTCTGACCCATTCCTAATAATGACAGGCTGCTGGGGCTGAAGCTGGCTGAGGTTAGGGCTCAAGAGGGGGGAAGGTTAGGGTTAAGGCTAAAGGAGAAGGTTAGGCTGTGGAAAATGGAGGGTTAGTTGAAGGTTAAGGTTAGGATGAAGGGCTTACATGTCACCATAAAAATCTTTGCAACCGACCATCGTGCTATAGTTTATTGGAGCCGCAAAGCAGACCATCTTATTGGCGAACCCCACCCCTCTATTGTAGCTACATGGCACCTGAGTTGCAGATTGGTAACTCTATGGTATTAGTAAGAACTGAAATGTATATATGCATATGGCTATGCTATGAAAAACAAGATTACAATACATAAGTGACTGTGAAGCTATAAAACCACTGGGCACTGTGTTGTGTAAATGACCTACGAGGTAGAACAAATGAGTGCTTACATTTGCTCACAGTAAAAGTGGTTTAGAAGTTTATGGTAATACATGACTTAAATGAGTCAGCCACACTGCCCCTGCTGGTGGACACAGCTTGTGCGCTCCAGATGGAAAGCTGGTAATATGAAATGTTTGTCTGAAAATATAGGAACATGTACATACAAACAGGGCAACTTACACCTGTCAAGTTCATCTATTACAGAAACAACACAAAAAAAATGACAAAAAAAAGCAAATATTTGCTCAGCTGGACATGGACATTTAAACCCACCACAGAAATGACACAGATGTGATGGTTTCCTGTTATAATGTATTAGTAGTTTTTGATACATTTATACTCCTGAATCCTTGCAAAGTACATTTATATTTAAACTTCCATCAATTCACTATGATTAATCCTTTCCCACCTACTGTGCCTTAAAATATGCTATTGGCCAGTGCAGGTGTGTGAAAATACTGGAATTACAAACCCAAATTTGCTTACTGTGGCACAGAAATAAACTACCCATGGGGCTTTTTTTAGTCACTTCTCAAACTTGCAGTAATGCTTGAATTATATTTGTTTCAGATATTAAGTGGTGGTATGTTACAGAGTTTTTGTATGTAAGATGCTGGTAGTTTTTAATGTTTCACTATTCATAGGAACGACTTCTGTGGAGGTTCCTGCTCTGAGAGGCTCCCATAATAAACAGCAATTAGCGCTCTTCATGCTATTTCTGCATCTGTGCATATAATTGAAAAGTCCTATTTATGTAGGATTGCTTAGGAATGCAAATAACACTTACTTTTATGGTTTTACTTGATACTTTATATCTGTACATCATTGACAAGTTGTGTTTAAATAAAGATCATTTTATGTCATAGTGATTGAATAGAAATAATGGGCCTTGCCACCATTTTATAAGTGTCTTTTCCATGCTTATTACTGGTAGTTTATTTACCATATGGTTGCTAATTTGGAATACCGTTTAGATCGTTTTAAAGCTGCCCTATTGACGCTGTGTTATCACAGGAATTATATATTACATTCACATAAGATTTTCTGAACTGGACAACTACTCATTTTGAAAGTTGCCATTTTGGGGTTTGACGGTTTTTTCGTGAGTATTTGGTCTATTTGCAAGAATATAGTGTCAGCTCTTCATATAAATGATTTCTTGCACAATTTCACCTTGCACATTATTTTCAGAGCACAATTTCACCTTAGTGTGTGAGATCATGGGTGTATGCATTATTTGTTTTAAAAACATTTTAATGTTACATAGGACTAATTTGATTTTCTGGGTATTTAGGCAAATGTATTTTATTTATATCTTTGAATCTCATATTGCTTGTGTAATGAAAATTTGGTGTAGATAAGGGTAACAGTTAATGGAGACTACTGTTTATATATTGAAAACATGTAATAAGAAAAGCGCTAGATGGTAAATCAGTATAAGTATATTAAGGAACAATAAATTTATTGGTAGCAGAAAATAAAATGTAATCAATTATAAAGCATTTAGATGAATATAATAAATGGGATAAGAGCATATAATAAAAATTCAGCCCAATAAAAGATCAATATGCCGGCCGGACACAGATCAAAATAAGAAGTACTAGTATGATAATAGTTGCTTGGAGGATCGGACTCACAATTACTTCGTCAGATGACCATATCAGCCCGTACTATAGCTTTATTGACTTTGCTACTTATGAGTATCACATAAACTATCTAGTTATTGTAGATTATTTCAACACACCGCTCATAACATCAGAACGAGCGCGCGGACTGCCTGTCATTCTACATAGACGGCACTTGTACACACACTGAACCACGTGGATGCTGCATCCATACAAACCGAACGCAGGCTTAGCCACCCGCCTACAACCTACTTCATTGCAACCTTCCTGGGCTCAAGCTTACCTAACCCCCGTCGGAAGGACTAACTTTACTGCCATTTACGGGGCCACGCATCACACCAGATCTGGTAACATTATAGATGTTTATATATTTTTTCACTGCAGTGATTTGCCTATATGGGCCTATCTTAATTGTGCGTCCGATCCTCCAAGCAACTATTATCATACTAGCACTTCTTATTTTGATCTTTGTCCGGCCGGCATATTGATCTTTTATTGGGCTGAATTTTTATTATATGCTCTTATCCTATTTATTATATTCATCTAAATGCTTTATTATTGATTACATTTTATTTACTGCTACCAATAAATTTATTGTTCCTTAATATACTTGTACTGATTTACCATCTAGCGCTTTTCTTATTACATGTTTTCTCTATTCTACTTGGATTGTAACCCTAAGCCTTTTTGAATTGCTGCTCTGATTGGGATACCCTCACTATTCTACCTATATTAGTGCCAAGAATGTATATATTTTTTTCTTGTGTTTATATATTCCCCATTCCTAGTACCAGCTGTGACGGTTCA
>WWET01000246.1:332919-351778 GCA_011038615.1 Limnodynastes dumerilii | reverse complement strand
TGGCCAATAAATACTCCTCCCTGAATCTGCATTATACTTCCCGGAGAGATTAGAAAATTGTGTCCTATCTCGTTCAGATGTCATGTAATGCTGTGTAACTTTCCTCTATGATGTTTGTCTGGCAGCCTAAATCATAATCTACCCTCATCTACATATTCCTCAGATGCCCCTTTATTTTTCTAACAATATCATGTATTTTGTTTTATAAATGTTGCTGTGTTTTTATTGCTATGGTGTTCTTATAAGATATGTTCATGTAAAGGTTACTGCAGTACAAAAACAATTCTTGACAGAGAGGGTACATTTTGGCTTTATTTCACATTGCTAATGTTTTTGTGTTCTTTGCTTGGGTCTGACCAGCACAAAATAATGACTGTTATAAACTTATCTAATTATACAGAGGTAGCATGGTCTCTGTACACAATTAGATGTGTATCAGCTTGTGATCCCTATAAAAGGATGGTTTTCTTATGCTCCCCTTTCCTTATTTTTGTGTGTTGCTGCACATCCTACACTGCTAATCCTTCAGTGTTTTGAAAAGCTTGGAAATGGCAATTACAATCACTTCCTTGCATTCATTCATTCATTCATTTATTCATTCGTTGAACCTGTGGCTCTACCCAAATTCCTGATTGCATCAATTGATTTGTATTGTGGTTTTTATTTTGTTAAATTTTCTGTTTCCACTGTTACATATTTTTTATTTATTTACACATCTTTCATTGAGAACATTTTATCACATGTATATGTGAGACAGTATATAGGAAAGGAGCGATAAAAATTAGTTTTGGTCGTTTCTAAATAAAAAAATTGATCTAATAGCACAAAGGCATGTGTGCACTCCGTTATCAACTATTTGGATAGTCCTTTTGTGTCCTTGAAGTGTTTTTTTTAACCTCAGATATGACTAATTTGCATCTTGGATATAAACTTTCAATTTAAAAGTATAGTACAAAAAGAGTAAGAATTTCCCCTACTCACCTCATCTGATTTTTTTTTCTACAGAAATATTAAATATTACATGGTTAAACCTCTAAGAAGTGATTACAAACTCTGTGCTTTATGGATATGCTTATACTTACCACAGCTTGTAAAGATTTAATCTTTAAGAAAATATTATAATTCCAGCTATAAGGTGGTATACTATATCCTACAGGCTTACCCTTATAATACAGATTCCTTTAGTTTACTCAAAACGCTTCGATACAAAAATACTGAAGCAATTTTCTAATTTGGACTCTTCTATTCTCAGACTTGTTTGTTTGAATATTATATTCTGCTTCTTGCTGGGTTAAGCGAGGACACCAAATCAGAAGCTGATATGAAGCCAATATATGAAATAAGGGCTTCCAACAGTCTGCATCAGTGGAACTTCCCATCAGGTTATAACACCCTAAACCAGAGCAACAAAATACAATATAACCTTCTCTTATGTTATGTGTATACTAAGGTTTACTATAAAGTTGTATTGGAAAGAATCTTAATTAGTCACCATCATACAGCTACAACAGTTTTGTACACAGCCTTAGCTACCACCTTCTCCATTTTCCTATCACCACAATCAAGACATTTTTTCATTTTAAATTCCAGTATAAACCAATTGTAAGGTTGCTCGCTATGTCCAATGTACACAAGCAAGCCCAATATAGAGTCACAGAATGATTTTATGGGGAGTGAATTGTTGGTGATTTGGCTTCTCTTCTGTCATTATCTAAGCCTGGCTGATATTTCACTCAAAGTTCAGCCATTTGTAGTCTGTTAGAAATATGTTCTCAATTCATATGTGCTGACATATTGGGTACCAAATTAGAAATGACCAATGTCATTTTGGAATACTGACAAAACAAGACCATGAAACCCAGAATTTTTCTAAGCATTAACACGTTACAAAGATTGCCTTTCCTATAACCTGCTCTTTTTGGCTTGCACCGCGTGCTTTTGATAACGGTTCCCTAGCTCTGCTTATCTAATGGGCTATTCTTTTCTTGTCTTCCCTTTCACACTACTGTCATGAATTTGCACGACTGTGCGCCATTCTTTTAAAGATGCTTTCTTGTTCCTTGGACTGGCCTGTCTGCTGTCACAGCACTTTCTCAGCCTATGAATATCTGTCCTATCAGAAGTTTGTCCTTCCCAGACCACAGTTCCTATTATGAATGTATTGACTTACAGTAACTACTGCATGCCAAGCTCTCCAATGTTTTTTTTTTCCTTTTTCATTATCATTTCTGACCTTCTGTTTTGCTGAGTCTCCGTTTTCAACAATGTGCAAAATAGCAAATAGGTGCACGATACAGCCACATTGAATTCTTTCATTACACTTTATAGCAAAGTCTATGGCAGTATGTGCAGCTTTTACACACACTGCATTTTTACAGGTTACTATTTTATTCCCCGTTCATACATAAGCAGCAAAGATGCACAAGTAACAGTCTGCTAGTGGGAACTCTTTATGTTGGAACCCAACCTAGTTTTTTATAAAGTTATATAACATCATACAATATTAATATAACCTACACAGGGATACTTGGTACATGCTGTTCAGCCATTATCTGAGGTATCCACAGATGTCTATAGATTTAACCGTCAAGGCAAGTTATTTGCTCTCAATGCTATAGACTTTCCTAATGTTCACTGATGCGCAATATCAAGCCCCGATTTATACTATGGTTTTGGTCAAGTTGCTGTTACATTCCAGTAACCATTTTCACACACTTCATTTCAGTGATTACATCGTTAATTGTAAATAGATCTGTACACCTTTAACAATACCCTTTTTCTTGTTTTTCCTTCATTTTAGGGTATCCATCTTCCACATTCTACATTTTCTGTCTGGCTTCTAAGTCTTGCTTCACCCCTGTCTAGATCTCTGAATCCTCTAATATTGCTCTAACTTTCTGGCTCACAGATAGACCACCTGTTCTTTTCTGTGGAATGCTTGTCAGACTGGTTAACAAAAGGGACATGAAGCAGCCAGCAATTGCAAGAAATGTGAGGGTGAAAAAAGTGCTAGGTCAGTACGCTTTATTGACCAGTCATATGAAATACCAGTGTCATCTAAAAATAAGTCAACTTTTCAGTAAATGCTTTTTTCTTATGATAAACACATAACTAGGAACAAAGAAAAATCTCCAAATGCTGATGCAGCAAGTAGAGCACAAGCTACAGGAAACACGTGGCTAAATATCTGTGTGAGACTGAGATTTGTAAATCAAATCTGAGCCAAGCAAGAAGAATATTCAGAAGGGGGATCGTGTATATATTACGGATTTCATCCCACAATGAAACAGATTGTAAATGCGCTGACACACGCAATGGTGGTTTTCACATTTTCCTTTAGTGTAGTTTCTATTTCTTATGAATTATAATAATATATTAAGGCTGCTGATGCCATGCAAGAATGTAACAGCAGCCTTTGCCTGAAAGGAGCTTGCATACTGGTGGGATAGTAGTTTTTCTTAAATAAGAGCAAAACCCAAAGTAACATGTAGGTTTTTATAATACTAATAATGATTTCATTGTTGAGTTATCAGAGCAATGCTACCGTGTTCATTTCATTTAATCTGTTTATCTGCATTGTCTTAGGTGGTCCAACAGCATTGTATTAAAGTAAAGTTGTGAGTTTATGAATTGTCGCACAGAGGCTTCAAGTAGGATATATTTCCTTTTCTATATGTACACATATCTTGACACATATATACTGTTAGAGTGAATTTAGCAAGGGTAAAATGGTGGGTTCTGTGTTGGTGGTGCTGATGGTTAAACTACTGTAAACCAATATGGCTTCTTCTTTTGAAAGCACCATTTCACAGGAATAGCCAACTTACTTAGTACAACTATTTGATATTTAGTGCCAGGAGATTACAGGAAAGCCTGCAAAGAACCCCACCACTACTACCCCAGTATGGTTATTCATTTAGGAGGAACGGGAAATTCTCGGCAGACGGGGATGCTGTAACATTTGCTCTGATCTGGGTAGAGGGATTTCAAATGAATGTGCAGAAAGATAATGTGTAAAACTGGAGAGCTAGATTACAATAGGTACTACATAATGAATCAATAGTGAAGCGACACCTTAAGACAGCTTATTATACTAGGTCTCTGTGTATTCCACATGATGTCCAGTTTCTAGACATTTAAGATGTCATCTGCTATGATGGATAAATACATGGCAGTCTTTTAGTGTATGGGGATTGTGGGAGCTCCAGTAGACTGAGATTGCAGTTTTGTGTGATTTAGATACTTTAGAATTTATATTTTTTGTATTGAGAAATGATACAGTATAAGAAGTGGGGGATTCAGAAGCTAGTAACCTACAAGGACATTTAGCAGTATATGTGTAGGAGTATGAAGTCAAGTAATGATTTGCATGATCTATTTAACATTTTACACGCTGCATCTACTAAAAGCAGGTTTCTGGTCAGGGTTAACAAGAATTGTCATTATACTGGCCCCAAATGAACTACATCTAGCTGTAATACAACTTACTGCATTATCAGATTACAGCAGTCCATGTCACTCAAGAGCCCAGCGTGAGAACCCCAATAGCAAATATTCTGATGTCTCTGTGATGTATGCTGGTCAAGCATTTACTGTCCTGCGTGTTATCCCTTTGCGTTAGGACTTTAATGTCTTAATTACCAATTATTTTGGAATCCTGTGGGATAAAAAGAACTATAGGCAAAATTGTGTTCACTTGTGTACAAACCAAAGAGTCAAGACCATGCTGGTTTAAAAATATAACTGATATGACTCGTTCAGACCAGGGCTGGCCTTCATCATGCACTGTCCTTCACTGCAATCATTGTGAAAGAGTTGTGTAATTTCCTCTTTTGTCACTCATTATTTCTATGTATAATCATCAGTTCTTAAGAGCCTGGTTTAGAGTGTAACACACTGTTATTGCTCATTTCCATGAATTACCCTATTTAAAGAATATTGTTTTTAAGTTCATCAGGGACTCTATTCTTTACATGTTTGATTTGTCATTCTCTAATATGCTTTTGCTTGTACAGCCTCATCAAAATTTTTGTTATCTCCACTTAAAATGGTGATGGCTCTGAAGTCTTTCTAGGGTATAAAGAGCTTAATATACCCTTATTGTGCAATTAGCATGTATTATGCCTCCCACTAGCGTACGTAAGTGCTGCGTCCTGCCTCGTTGTCTCTCCACTGGAAGCGCCTGTGAAACGAATTCATAGAAGTGAATGGATCCAGATCTGAACTAAAAGAGCATTGCATGTGTTTTCTGCTCGCTGTTACTGGAAAACACCCATTTTGTGGTAATCCGGATTTGATCTTGTGTTCATAACAGAACCACTGGTACTGGTTTTGTCAAGGGCGTACATAAATAAATAAATGAACTTCACATGATATGGTGGGTGTAATGGAAGTGCGTTAAATGAGTAATAACAATGAGGTTGCACAATCGCACTGAATTTATAAGAGAGGTAAGAGTACAAATGATGAGTAGTGAATTTGATTCAAGTAATGTGCCTTTTAACTGATCAAGTAATCTCTCTGGCAGTATTGTATTTCTTGTGTCTTATGTCAGCAGTTATATAATGATGGAACTTATGTGAATCAAATTAACTATTTAGTTGTATGTATTCTTAGTAGAACATATTCAGAGTACAACTTCTCATGCATCCTCAAGTACAAAATGGTTTAGTTTTTGGAGAAAGTAAATGCCTTTATTTTGTTACCAATTCCCTTATATGTTTTGTATCCCCTGTATAAACCACATCTGTAGACAAACCCTGAAGCATTTAACCACTTTCTCTTCTGAAAATAAAACACTTAAGTAATTTATTTCGAAGATTTGCTGCTTGCTGCCTGAAACGTGGATAGGAGGACTACTTTCACATTTAATAGGATCTTTAGTGAGTAGTGTTCAGTGTTTCATCACTTTTTTTTGTATTGTTTTATAATGGATGTTAAATCGCATTGGTTTTATTTTTCCGCTTTTTCTATATTTTCAGACACTTTTATGAACATTTCTACCCTTCTGCTGTATTCTTTACCTGTAATAAAGCTTTTCATGCTCTCCATCTTGGGAAAATGTTTGCGGTGCGCATTTTCCTGTCTAATACAGTACACTATTTTTATACGCATTTATGAGGCGCGTATAAAAATACAAAACAAATTTGCACAATTAGCATTGCACCGTAAAATACTTCTGCCTCTTTAAATGTTTGTAGAACAAACAAGTGGAGGGCCTTATAACAATATTATAGATAAAGGATATAGAAGAAAGTCGTAAAAAAAAAAAAAGATATAAGCTGTTGAAAAAAATAAGAATTTGTCATAACATTTGTTATACCATGCAAATATTAAAGAAACTGTTGTAAGGAAACACTGTCAACTACTCATTAAAGTATTCCCCTCCCCCTTCCTATTTTTCACAAATGTGTAGAACTTGAAGTTGTTTAGATGTGGTTTATTCAGAGGGTGCATAACATGGATAGCAATTGGTAATCATTTAATGGAAATATCTGCATTTGCAAACCATAACTTTCCTGGCAACAAAGTTATTTACAGATCAATTTAAAAAAGTTTTTCAATTAAAATAAAATATTTGAATATAAACTAATGCATGGACTTGCTCTCAATCATGTGTATTACTGTTTGCAAAGAAAAAGTTATATCACAATGTTAAAAATTAACTTGATTTGAATCAGTTTTATAATATATTTATTTATTTATTTATTTTATTACCCATGAAATCATACATACCTTTAACAGTAAGAATGGCCGCGGTCAATGCATTTAAAGCCTGGAATAGAACTTCTCCAGCCTGTTCCACCTTGACTTTGTGGAGGGTAAGGAAACGCTTTCCTCCTTCAGATTTGATTTCACAGGTCTATAAAACAAATAATTGCCTAAATATGGAATATGTCGATTTTTTTGTCTACTACTGTAGAAGTTATATTTTATGTATAAATTGTAACTCATGTATTCACAGATTTACCAGTAAAATAAAATATAAACATTATTTTGCAGTTATGAGTGAGCCTTTAGCAACTATTATCTAACATTTAAATAATATTTTCTATTTTTTAATTCTCGACGTCCACATGGTAACAAGCACCTTACCTTTGAGGGACTTAATTAAAAAAATGATTGAAATTACATCTAAACATTTAAATATTTAGTTGACGTACAGGTGATGGGCGTAGTGTTTCTCCTTTTAGCTTCCATTCTCCAGGAATATCCTCCTCAGATATCTCACAGTCAAAGGATGCAGATTCTTTCTCATAAATCACAACATCTTCCACTGGTTTCAAAAGCTCAACTTCACGTTCTGATGTAATAGAAATACATGTGTTTAATTACTCTACCAAAATGAGTGTTTGTGTTCTTGTAAATGTTTTTTTTATTTATTTAATTTTTTTTTTTTTTTATTGATGATGATGTTTAGCTGACTTATATGCAATATAACATAGCTGTATTTCAACCTCATTGCTATTATTTTAAGTCATATATAGAAGATCAACAGTGATTTTGTTATATGTACTTGACACCTACTTACGGTATACTGTAAATTTTAGTTGAGAGCTGCTCAGATCTCTCAAGTTCAGAGGAAATTTCCATTCTGCGCTAAATATATAGATTTTTCTGTAATGTTAATTTAATGTTTACCTTTGTTGCTTTTTATTGTTGACATTTGTGAATTGGGAAATGAAAGTGATCCTTGGGGGGAAAAAAAAAGTGATCACATTAGGTGGGGTCAATACAGAAGTTGGTTGTATTATCACACCATTATCGGAAGACTAATTGGGACCAGTTTAATTGACCGCTATGACAGTGAAGTGTGCCTAGTCCAGTCTACTACAGTAATAAAAATTTGAGTTTAATATGCACCTCTGAGTTGCGAGATAAAATCCATAATGTAAATTCGCAGAAAAAGCACAGGGACCAATCTTCGGACAATTAAATCAAGCCCATTAAATACAGTAATAAGACATACAATAAAAAGTATAGAAACAAAAGCTGAGCACACACTACACAGTATCATGGCGATCGATTATCTGGTATTGTGTGTTCGCTATATAATGGTTCCACGCCATCGTAGATTTGGGTTCCTTGCACCGCTGCGAACTGCCATATCCACAGACACACAGCCGACAACTGATTGTCGGCTATGTGTATTCTAGGAAATGGTCCGGCTGCGGGGAGGGGATGGATTGGAGAAGGGGAAACAAGACAAGACAAGAAAACAAAAACATGAAATCATGCTACTCAAATACCAATCTAAACGGTGCACACCAATGCCACACTATAAATCCAGAAAATTCCACTTTGTGCAAGATTGTATACACGGTGCTTAAAAAAAGGGTTTATTCCGCACCAACAAAACAATCAATTATGACACTGGCACAATTTGCACTACTTGGAATAAAGGGTGCTACCAATTGGTAAAAATTAAATACATTGCATCCGGAAAGTATTCACAGAGCTTCACTTTTTCCACATTTTATGTTACAGCCTTATTCCAAAATGGAATAAATTCATTTTTTCCTTCAAAATTCTACACAATACCCCATAATGAAAAAGTTAGTGAAAAAGTTTTTGGGAGATTTTTGCAAATGTATAAAAAATAAAATAAAGTACATAGGTATTCACAGCCTTTGCTCAATACTTTGTTGAAGCACCTTTGGCCAGATTTGCCCAATTCCTCTTTGCAGCACCTCTCAAGTTCCATCAGGTTGGACGGGAAGCGTCTATGCACAGCTGTTTTCAGATCTCTCCAGAGATGTTAAATCGGATCCAAGTCTGAGCTCTGGCTGGGCCACTCAAAGACATTCACAGAGTTGTACTGAAGCCTCTCATTTGATATCTTGGCTGTGTGCTTAGGGTCATTGTCTTGCTGAAAGATGAACCGTCGCCCCAGTCTAAACAGTCGCCCCAGTCTGAGGTCAAGAGCGCTCTGGAGCAGGTTTTCATCCAGGATGTCTCTGTACATTGCTGCAATCATCTTTCCCTCTATCCTGACTATTCTTCCGGTTCCTGCCACTGAAAAACATCCCCACAGCATGATGCTGCCACCACCATGCTTCACTGTAGGGATGGTATTGGCCTGGTGATGAGCGGTGCCTTGTTTTCTCCACACATAATGCCAGGCATTCACATCAAAGAGTTCAATCTTTGTCTCATCAGACGAGAGAATTTTGTTTCTCAGGGTCTGAGTCCTTCAGGTGCATTTTGGCAAACTCCAGGCGGTCTGCCATGTGCTTTTTACTAAGGTGTGTCTTCCATCTGGCTACTTTACCATACAGGCCTAATTTGTGGATTGCTGCAGGGATGGTTGTCCTTCTTAACGTTTCTCTTCTCTAAAGAGCAATTCTGTAGCTTTGACAGTGACCATCGGGGTCTTAATCACCTCCTTGACTAGGGCCCTTCTCGCCCCATCACTCAGTTTAGGCGGCCGGCCGGCCAGCTCTAGGAAGAGTCCTGGTGGTTCCGAACTTCTTCCATTTAAGAAACATGGAGGCCACTGTGCTCATTGGGACCTTCAAAGCAGCAGATATTTCTCTGTACCCTTCCCCATATTTGTGCATTGAGACAATCCTGTCTCGGAGGTCTACAGACAATTCCTTTGACTTCATGCTTGGTTTGTGCTCTGACATGTACTGTCAAGTGAGACCTTATATAGACAGGTGTGTGCCTTTCCAAATCATGTCCAATCAACAGAATTTACCACAGGTGGACTCCAATTAAGCTATAGGAACATCTCAAGGATGGACCTAAGCATCATGGCAAATGCTGTGAATACTTATGTACATGTGATTTCTTAGTTTTTGATTTTTAATAAATTAGCAAAAGTTTCCCAAAAACGTTTTCACGTTGTAATTATGGGGTATTGAGTGTAGAATTTTGAGGGAAAAAATGAATTAATTCCATTTTGGAATAAGGCTGTAACATAACAAAATGTGGAAAAAAGTGAAGCGCTGTGAATACTTTCTGGATGCACTGTATAGAGAAAAAGCTAAGAAGATAAGAAAAACTTAGGTTTAGGCTGCACAGAGGGGATGGATCGTAGAAGGGGAGACTTAAGTTTAAGCTGCGGGAAGGTGATGCATCAAAGAAGGGGAGACTTAGGGTTAGGCTGTGGGGAACAGTAAGGTTAGGTAAGAATAAGTATAAGCGTTCGGGATATAGAGAGTGGCGCTAACCTGTCTGTGTTCTCTCCGGTCCTCCGTCTTTGCAAATGGGGTTTCAAAAACCGCCCTTTCGAAAAAGAACAGTTTTCATCCTTCAGGTTCTATGCGCCGCTGCAAACTGCCGTTTTTGACACATACACGGTCTAAAGCTAATTGTCGGCTGTGTGTAGCTTAGAAAATAACCCCATTCCGAAATTCACGTTGCAGACCCACAGCCGGACTCGATGGTTCCTGGTTCTGCGACGACCGAAGAGGTTAGCGAAGGGGAGGGGATTGTATTTTTAGGGTTAGGCTGCAGGGAGGGGATGGAGCCTAGAATAGGAAATTTAGGGTTGGGCTGTGGGGGTGGAAAGGATCGGAGAAGGGGAAGCTAAGGGTTAGGTTGTGGATAAGGGAGGTTTAGGGTAAAAATTAGCATAAGTTTCTCTGGAGCTCAGTCTTCAAAATTGGGGTGTTGAAAACGGTATTAAATTAGACATTATATAGTGTGACATTGCTTATGTGTTAAGTAAGGTAGAGCATAGCTACAAATCTGCCTGAGACTGCCATTTATACACACCTTTTGTCAGTTTCCTGTTCTTAGTTAAGTAGTAATGTATAAAATACACCGAACAATTGTATTTATTTTACATACTTACAAGTAGATGAAAACACTACAATATAGTTTGCATTGAAAGGATACCAAGATATTTAAAAGATAAGACAAAATATGAAATATTATATCTTTGCATCTATTGAAATATAAGAGTGATTCTTTTTTTTACTGTGCATGATTGTAGGGGTTTTATTTTTCTTATTTTATTCTGTGGATCATTATAATGCATCTATTTTAAAGAATCCTTTTCCATTGCCAGCTATAAAAGGAATCTGACAATCCTTGAAATGAGGCGTTGTCTAATTGATGGTCAGAGCTGTACAGCATTGCTGTTGTTGATCAGGACATTTGAGTCGCTTAAAAGCAATTTTTATTTATGAAATTTATATCATTAATGAGATTCATGGTGAAAATCTATAATTCTCTAGTAAGAATGGGCAAGTGGAAGGGGGAGGGACAGGGTTTTGTTCAGCAAACCCCAGGGTGGATCAAAAATGACACGGGCGTCAGGGTCGCCTCCCAGGGGCAGCCGAAAACTCCCACTCCATTCCGTTCTATGGGGCTATTGATTACTATGAGAGCCATTCATTTCTATGGGTGCCATTCATTCCTGTGAGACCTGACCCTGCTGTGGAGACACGCCCTCAACATCGCCCTTTCTAAGCCAAATTCTTTTTTGGCCACATTTAGATTGTGTGCTTTCTTTCCAGAATTGCACAATAACGATTATCTCCACAAGATATGAAATGCTGTGCTTCCGTCCACACAGTTTTTGGCGTTTTGCTGGCTCCAGATAAGTGTTTGTAAAGTTTCTAAGACATTTCCCTTATGCTCACATTAATGGAAACCTTGGCTGTTTTGGGTCCCTTGGATAACTTTTTCTTGTCACCCTAAGTAGTCCCCAGGTTCTCCTCCCAAGGCTGATGGTGGCTTTCACGTTCAGTGATAACTGGCGAGAGAATTTTATGATATAGGATTTATTTTGTATCTGTGTTTTGGAATTTGGTTGATTCAGTGAATTTACGGATATGTATATAAGGATGCTATATGTGGAAAGTCATTCTTTTTTCTAACCTCTGTGAAATGTATTATTATAAAATTTTTACATACTATTACAGCAAGGAAACGAGTAGAATAAAAGGAAAGGTTTTGCTACTTTTACCAAATGTTTGTTGAGGACATTGTGACTACTAAAACTGTCAGCAACTAGTGGTGCTTTGACAAGTGGACAACCCCTACTCAACTGCCGTGCTCGGGGTCTTCCACTGTTCATAAAAATAACACTTTTTTAAAATTGTTTAAAATGAAACAAAACACGTTTAAAGGTCTAGAAAATTTTAATAGAAAACGTTTTTGTTAATTTTACCTTGTGCTCCCTATCTAGCTGTGCAGGGCCTTACGTCAGAGGGCTCCACTAAAATCTAGCCCCATCCAGCATTGGTCACCAGCCTTCACAGCTTTTATATCTACATAGTGCTGATGTCCTTGGCCCTTCCTTTCTTCTGAGCAATAGCGTAAAGCTGTAGTATATGAGCAGTGATTTTTTTTTTTTATTGACAAATAAGTTAATATAAAATTAGAATTGAGTCTCTAATCATAATACTTGAATCTGGAAGGTGATATTGGTAAACAGCTGTAAAGAGCATATCTACTTATTGTGACATCAGGGCTATTTTATAGTATATTAAATCAAGTCTGTTTTGCTATGTTGTAAATTCTATACATTTATTTCATTCTGTGTAGAGTAAATCCTATGACTGATGCCCCTTTCAGACCGAAAACCCAGGTTAAACCTGGGTCAATCAACACGGCTTGTGTTGACTCTGTCAGATCACAGCTATAACCCGGGTTGTAGCCTTTCACACTGGAGCCGTGTCTGCCGAGGCAGACAATGCTCCCCATCTTACGTATTTTTTTATCAAACCCACAATGAATAACCCGGGTTCCCCCGTTTACACCGCCAGATGGGTTAGGCTGACCCGGGAATAACCCTGGTGTCGACCAGGGTTGACCCTTTCACATCAACACCCGACCTGGGTTATTCCCGGGTCAGTTGCTTGGTCTGAAAGGGCTATAATAAAGACAATACAATACAAGCAAAGCATTTCCTAATAGAGGGGATATAAGGAATCTCCAATAGGCTGGGATAAGGGCCTTTGCCACATTGTTTTAATAAGAATTTCCTGTGCCTGGAAACTGGCATGGAAAAAATGTAGCCGCACTTCTAGAAAAGTTCAAATTGCAGACAATTTGTGGTGTTGCGCTGGGACCTAGAATTAGGTTACCAATGTTGAAAGCCCAGGATAAGAGGCACAGGTCTCCTAGAAAAAGGGAGTTCTCTATAAGTTTCATTTTACAAGTAATCATCTGGATATTATATGAATATTTAATATTTTTTGTGCTTGCTGTGATACCTTTTATTACATTAATATCCCTTGTCACATATATTTGTATCTCCTGGATCTTACTCGTGGAATCCGTTGACTAATAAGCCTTTCCTTTCCTCACAGTATCACATGCACCTCCTCCTCCTTCCATACTACAGGTAACTCCACAGTTACCACTAATGGGATTTGTGGCTAGAGTTCAAGAAAACAGTAAGTTTATGTGAAATGCAATGATCAACAGCAACAACAATACCAAGAACACTGGATTATGCTATTTAGTCATGCTATGCCTTTCATCTGCTATGAAATTCTAACATTTTAAAAATTTTGCTTTACACTAATCCATACAAGAGAATAAGTAAGCTTTACATGAAGCTTCTTATTTGTGATTGGATTAAAACAGTAATTACAGAATCCTGTTTTCATAATGCTTAGCTATCATTTTTACAGTTTAATATTTTTTTGTTAAGAGGATGCTTTTGTTTTTTAGTTTAAAAGTGCAAATTGTATGTACGTTTGCTTGTTTAGCAATAGTTTAAATAGTGATTCAGAGCCCTTCCAAGCTAGTGAACCTATACACATAAGCACAAGTTATAAAGTGTCCAGCATTAACCACTTCTGATCACAGATGCTGGCATTTGTGTAGACCTTTCGTTCCCCAAACTAGTGGTTAATGCATTAACCTTTTTGTCAGGTACTGGTGGAAAAGCTTAAATGAATATACATCTAAAGACCTAATTTATGCTTTGTTGTTATTTTATTATTGCCCAAAAAAAAGTAATTTAGAAAATCTTTATATATTACAGCAAACCACTGCATTTGTTTCCCTTGAGACAAACAAAAAATGGTACGCGTACCCTCCTATCTCATAACCATTTTTCCAGTTTTAATCTACTCACACTTTCAGATATTTTCTTCTCTCCTTCAGCACTTTCCTTGTTTTTCATTTCCCTTTGCTTTTTCCTTCTTCTATTTATTACTTGCCAATCTCAGACCTTTCTTTTCCAATCTTTTTTTTTTTTAATCCAACCATTTATTTTGTCCACAGCATTTTATAAAACTTGCAGACTGTTTATTTTCTCTTGGTTACATAAATAGAAAATTAAACAAAATATTGTAGGCATAATAAATGTGATCAATTTATAACCAGTTGTGACTTTGTTTTTAACTAGTTTCTGAAACTCCGCCACCACCCCCTCCCACAGAAGAACCCGTGTTTGATGAATCTCCACCCCCACCACCACCTCCAGAAGATTATGAAGAAGAGGAAGCAGCAGTTGTAGAGTACAGTGACCCATACGCTGAAGAAGATCCTCCTTGGGCACCAAGAACCTATTTGGAAAAGGGTACGTTAAAGCATTCTGTTTTGTATTACTTCCATCAACAGCTCACGAGATATGTAGGCACATTTACAGACTATGCTAAACTTTTTATATGTCTTTATAGTATTGGAATGTACCTTACACGAACCAAAAGTGAGCTTGCTAATTTTGGATGACCCGTTTATCCACTGCTGCATATTTGTTGTACAAAAAAATAACAGGCAGGGTTTTGTTTTAATTATGTTAGACTCTATACTTAGAGACTTTGTTTTTTTCAAGAATAACATTTATTGCAAGCAAGAATTTTACTTTAATATTCTTATTGATAAATTGTTTCAATAAGTCTCCTTCTTGCTGGATTGATTGTTTCCTTAATTGATAGTATACTTTATGCAGTCAATGTGCTGACAGTTCCTGTGCTCTGTCTTGTGAATTTAAGCGTATAAATGAAAGGTTGATTTGACAGATTTACAGTTTTCAATAGTTAATAAATGTTTTTAAGCATCCGGTTTAATTAAATAAAAATTTAAATAAAGTTTAGTTAATTCTAATATGACTACTTTCAACTATCTAGCATATCTTGGAATAAACTGTTGCACGCTTTATTTTTATTCTTTAGTTGTGGCAATTTATGACTACACAAAAGACAAAGAGGACGAGTTATCCTTTCAGGAAGGAGCCATCATTTATGTCATTAAGAAAAACGACGATGGGTGGTACGAGGGAGTCATGAATGGTGTGACAGGGCTTTTCCCAGGCAACTACGTGGAGTCAATTATGCACTATTCTGAATGATGACTCTACGCAGCCCAGCAACAAACATTGACAAGTATCGTTGGGGCTTCCCAGATTGACATGAATAAACTGAAGAGGATCTTTGTCATTTGAATTTCTTATTTTTGTTTCTTTTTGGTGGTTTTGCCATTTAACGAAATAGTAATACAAGTTATCTTTATGCTACTTGAGCAGTAATGGAGTATTGCAGTTTGTTTGTTGGCCACAAGAGGTCTTAAAATAAAATAATGATTCTATGACATTTATGAGTTTAACTTCACCCTTATACTTGGTATTAATCTTAAACTAACCTAATCTTCAAATACATGAATCTATAACCGTTTCGTCCTGTGCAAAGTGTGCACTTTATTATTTCTTCTTTGTGTTTCTCTCATCTATGGCTCTTCCCCTGCTATATTGCAAGCAGGAGGAGATATGGAAACAAAAATATTTTGATACTGGAATCCAATGAGATTATCTTCAGTTTTGTTTAATTCTCTAGAATTAATTTTGTCCAAAAACAGTTGTTTATGTAACAATTCAGGAGGTGGGAATGGGGTTTCACATGCTACACAGAGGACATTCTCTATAATCTACAATCAGTAGCCATAGGGCAAGTCTGGAATTGTATGAGTGGAACAGGGTGCCACCCTGGGTGCAAAATGCAGACTTAGTACTCTGTTAATGCTTCTATGTGAAACTGAATGCAGTAATTGCACACCTGACACCTCTCTGAAGCACCAAAGAACATACTAAAAGCATAAAGCACATAACAAAGGGTATTGCACTATGTCCACAAAAACACTGAAGAGAATATAAAGGTTTATAGTCCCATCACTTAAAAGGTAATTGTTTGAAATAAGTCGATAGTCTTTAAAATATTTTTATTCTTTATATATAAAGAATAAAGATTTCTTTAAATCTCTATTTATAATCCTGAAATTTATGTAGAAGTTATTTAAATATTTCTTTAGAGCATTTATAAATATATGGCAGTTTTAATAGATGGGACCTACTTGAACGTCATCGCACAGGGCAGATCCTCGTCTAAGAAAACCAGCTGACTTCCTTGCGCTAGGTACAGAGGACAGCTGAATATTGCTACTGCTGTTACGCAACGGGGGCGGGGCCACCCACCATGCATATGAGATACGCATGGTGGATTGTGTTAGGCATTTAAATTGTACAGTAAGGGCTGGGTACTTACGTACAATCAAGGAGATGCGTGCAGAATAGTTAAGCCCCCTGTACACGGATTCACTATCTGCTTGTAGGAAAGCAGGGGGAGTGCCCTGCCCTCCTATATGTGGTAGTGGGAATTAGAACTATAGAGAAATAGAGATTAAATCACAATAAATGAATCACAGATTGTTTTGCTTAACATATGGTTAATCTTAAAATGTCCTTTTATAGGTATGTGTCACTGGGAATAATTCTGGTGAATTATGTTGAGTTTTATTACCTTTGCATTATGCTGTCTCTAAATTAGTTGTGTTGGTAACACAGAGCAGCAGAGTCTGACACCCAGCTGAGCTGTTTGGGTAGAGAAATTGTAAACACTGGCTGTGCCTCCATGGAGTACCATGCAGATTACTGAGGAAAGGTCATTGCTGGCTGCATGCAGTGTGACTAATACACATCTATAAGTGCAACTTAGACAGCAGAAGCATATCTATGACAGCCAATAAATTCCTTTTGCCTTTTCCGCATAGAAGTGCTGTTATTTTTTGGCTGATATTTCTAAGCTTGTGTAAGTGATATATGGTTGACATTACCAAAGTTTTTCCAGAATTTTGTAAAATGTAAAGATTACATTTAACCTCTTCTTAAGTATCGTTTGACATTTTGTACAGACAGATGGGTTTGCATAATGGGTTGGGAATACCTCCCATGCCATTTTGATGGTGATTTGAAAAGCCAACAGTTTGCGTGTTCATTAAAAATACCAATTTTATAAAAGTGTCAGTTTAGGAAATTGGTCAGGTTATTCTCACAATTAATGGCGCTTTAACCCTTAGTAAATGCAGCAGATTAAGGCATTTTTTGTGTCCGTTTAACAAGCCGCCCATAGGATTTTCCTAAGACTTGTTTGTTTAGAAGATTGATTTTCCCAATGATCAGAATCTTTGAGTAAACTGGTTCCTTTAGATATACTGGACTGGATCTAGATGTAAAAGTTAATTCCGTGTGTAGCCTTTCAGAAGAGGCTAACGTACAGAATTAGCTATCCAACATTCCACACATAGGAAAACAGGGCACTGCCCTTGCTCTCCTATATGTAGATGGTGGTTATGTCCACAGAACCCTCTGTTTTGCACAGAATACAGGATTGTACGTACAGCCCTTACTGTACAATTGAAATGGTTGAGCACACCCGCCATGTGTAGCTCATATGCATTGTGGGTGGCTCATCCCCCCTTGCAGAGGAAAAATGATGCTGTGTTCTGATGCGGAAGAGTTGGTTCTGTTCATGCGCGGAACCAATTCACGGCTGACTTACGCACCTAGCGTGTGTGCTGGTTCATTTACGGTCAATACTGAGAACTTTCAAAGGAACTTTTTACCCCAAGGACTGTACACAGGACATGGGGGCACCCACTAAGGTTAGAGGAAAAGAAGTTTCACAACCAGCAAAGGAAAGGGTTCTTCACAGTAAGGGCAGTCAGGATGTGGAATTCACTGCCAGAAAAGGTTGTGATGGCAGATTCACTGGATATGTTTAAGAAAGGATTAGATACATTTTTAGCAGAAAAGGACATTCAGGGTTACCAGGACCGCTAATTTAAATAAAGGACAGTAGTGGAGCAAGGTAGAAATGTATGTATTTATTTATCTTAGGATTGCAACAGTTTTGAGGTTGCTTTATATGGATTAACTTCCAATCTAAAGATAGGGATCGCAGGAGATCCAAAATAGGTTGAACTTGATGGACTGGTGTCTTTTTTCAACCTCATCAACTATGTAACATCAGGATGTGGCCCACTATAACTATATAGTTACATAGTTGATGAGGTTGAAAAAAGACAACAGTCCATCAAGTTCAACCTATTTTGGATCTCCTACGATCCCTATCTTTATATTGGAAGTTAATCCATATAACTGTTGCACTAAGTTCTTTTACTCCAGACATCAGACCCATGGTTAGCAATAACATATATATGTATGTCAGTATATATATGTATGTCAGTGTATATATGTGTATATATGTGTATATATGTATGTTATTGCTAACCATGGGTCTGATGTCTGGAGTAAAAGAACTTAGTTACCACCAGAGTAGTGACAGATTAGAGAAAATATTATGAGAGAAGTTTATTTTAGAGCGGATGTGAAGAATTATGGGTTGTTGTGTTTTGCTTAGTAACATAAACTAGTAACCAGTATTATCAACCTGTAGGTTATTTGCGTAAAAGTAAATAAATGTACAGTTAGTTACATTTATTTTAAAACATGAGGTAATTGGTTTATTTGCCTTTCTTCCCTTTTAAACACTGTTCACCCTTAATGGCGAACAAGTAACTACTGAAAGTGAGGCCTTTATACCTCCCAATTATTTGTCATCCGCAGTCATGTAACTGATAGATTACAAAACACGATGTAGGAAACCATTGTACCCCC
>WWET01000246.1:278395-298897 GCA_011038615.1 Limnodynastes dumerilii | reverse complement strand
GGCAGACATGGAGGCGTGCATTAAGGGGGCAGACATAGAGGCTGGCATTAAGGGGCAGACATGGAGGCTGGCAATAAGAGAGCAGATGGAGGCTAGCATTAAGGGGGCAGACATTGAGGCAGGCATTAAGGGGGCAGACATAGAGGCTGGCATTAAGGGGCTAGACATGGAGGCTGTCAATAAGGGGCCAGACATGGAGGCTGGCAATAAGGGGGCAGACATGGAGGATGGCCATAATAATAAGGAGCAGACATGGAGGCTAGCCATAATAAAAAGGGACAAACATTGAGGCTGTATATAATAATAAGGGGCAGACATAGAGACTGGACATAATAATAAGGGGCAGACATGGAGACTGGACATAATAATAAGGGGCAGACATGGAGGCTGGTCATAATAATAAGGGGCACACATGTAGGATGGCCATAATAATAAGGGGCAGACATATCGAGCCTACAGGGGAAGTCTGGAGAATACACAGGGGAGCATGGGAAAGTCTGGAGAATACTGGGGCGTATGGGGAAGTCTGGAGAATACAGGAGAAGTCTGGAGAATGCATGGGGAGTAGGGGGAAATTTGTAGAATACAAGGGAGTAGGAGGAAGGTGCAGAGTATTGTTATATATAGTGGAAATAAGGGTTATGTTTTTGTGCAAAAGGTTCAGTCACAATACAAATGCACTAATGCAGGTCTGGATAAATTATTTAACATTGACCATGTCTGAAATGTAGTATGCAGGATCGAGTTGTGCTTAAAGTGCAGGTTTTTGTGCGTTTATTGAACAGGGACCGAAACCAGACCCCTGCATGTGATTAAAATCACTGTGATGACTCTTTCCATACATGCGGGAGTCTGAAAATATGTACAGACGAGGGGAGTTCATACCCCTGATACAGACAGGAATTGTGTCCAGAACCCTACCTTAACTTCCCCACATGGATCTGCTGTTCCCCACTCCTGGTCCTTCATTAGCACATCTGTCCCCAAATAGTGGGGATTAGGCATGTGACAGTGAACTTCTAACATACTGAACTCAGAAGTAACGGTAACGTAACATCTAGCACACGCATGCACCATGTTACTTGTCAGGGAAATCACGCAAGAGACTTGTGTAAGTCCCCTGACTGGACCAAAAACAGCAAAATATATCCCCTCAAAATTGAAACTATAAGTAAGAGGAATTTTTAAGCAATTCAGTGGTTTTGTGAGCTTCACCTAAGCTGATGATTTTTGAATCTGACACATGACTACTTTGCATGAGGCATCTAGATAATTTTTTATGTGTTTATATTGGACTCTACTGTTAAAATTCAATAAAAACAGACACAGTAATTTATTTCTTCCTTTGTCTCATTTACTTTCATCTGATGGCAGTAAACAGTTTGCTAGAGAAATTAATGGATAAAATTGTCCCCTACTCACAACTTCATTTATAAACAAGATGCTTCCATATAAAAACAATATGTTTTGTAATAAAGAAGGTAATATATTTGTGACCTATCAGTAATTTTAAGATATGATTTAAGAGGGTATAAATAGGACCCTCATGACAGGAGTTATTCGCCGGAGGGACCCAGAAGGGGACGGATCGTGTCCCGGAATAGAAAACCCCTTTTAGCACCAAAATCTAGGGCTGTGGCAATTCAAAAGGATAACAATTATGGTGCATATTTTGTTACACAGTATAACACCCACCACAGACAAATAGAAAGAAAGAAAAAAAAAAAAAGAAAAAACGATTCTGCAAGCCATTATTCCACCCGCTCCCTTATTTGTTTACACTAAAGCAAAAAACTTAAGCACCTTTTTAACTAGAAGCGCTTATTGCCCTATTCCACCTAGAAAGAACTTAATTAAATCAAAAGGTTTTTATAGGTGCGGTACATGTGTAAAGTGCCGCACACATACGAAACAATCTGCATAAACAACCAGTTTTCAATCCACAAAAAAATCAAAGGTCATTTAATATAAACCAGTTAATTACGTGTTCCAGTAAAAATTGTATTTATTTAATGGAATGCATATGTGGCTTACAATATGTAGGTAGAACTAGCCGCCCTTTAAAAGTAAGATGGGCCGAACATGTAAATAATATCAAAAAAGGTTTCTCTAAACATAACTTATCTTTACACTTTAAAGAGAAACATAATTGTTTGTGTTCGTCTCTGTCTAAAGTCATAGGGATAGAAAAAATTACCCCTAAATGGAGAGAAATGTATTACCAGGATATACTTGCAAAAGCAGAGATGAGGTGGATTCACACCGTGAAAACTATCCAGATGGTCTAAATACAGATTTCGAAATTAAATGGTTTTTATGAAATTTGTAAAAATGTTCTATTTTGTAGTATTTTTAATTATTTATTCTATTTATGTCTTCTCCTGAAATGATTATTTTATGCACCTTTATTATATGTTTTTAATCTTGTTCGTAAATAAGGGATTAAATTATCCCCGTCTCTATATATACCTCTAAGCACCTCAGTATCATTATAGCCTTGAGAAAGATTGTATAGCAATCGAAACCCGTTGACTGGTGCTTGGAGAAGCTACTGTGTTTTATTCTGTGTCAGTGTGAAGTTTCTGTGAATATATTGGGACTCATCTGCACTTTGTTACATGCTTTTTAATGATTTGCTCCATGCGAGTATATTACTTCGTGAATTTCACTGATCCTAATAAACTGATCTGCACTATTAGGTGCTTTTGTTTTATCCACCTTCAATCTTCTTTTGGGTGGAACGCATTAACGGGAGTGAGGACGAGGCTTGGCCATAGCGTTAAATCGGTGCTGAAAATTAGAGCCCACAACGAGACCACTTATTTATTGTGACACACCAGCCTTATGAAATCCTTCAGTACTCCCTTGTGACTATCGTCTGCCGGGACCAGTGTATACCCTCTCCTTGGGGGTTTATGTGAATGTGGACATTCGATACAGTGTTTTACAGGACTTGAACATCACTAACTGTAAGCCCGTTCCTGCTTTCCGTCTATATGATTTAGAAGCTCTTGCAGAAAGTGATTTCCTAGACTTAGTCCAGTCTATGTACAAATATTTGTGTTTGCTCATATAATTAACCATAATTACTGATTATAGACCTGTAGTTCTCTTCCACATGTACTTCTGATGCTGGTGGCTGATTTATGGTTTATACAGATAGCGCTATACATTCGGTTGCTTTATCTTTTGTCACATTCTCTGGTCTGAGATTTTTATCACATTTCCTTGTAACCGCGATATAAGCAGCACATTCTGTATTTTTTGGGGCGCTCTTCTATACTTCTGTTCCTTTGTTTATTTATATGTATGTAATTAGCGAATTAAGCCATAGTGTTGTTCGATTGGAATCCCATGGAGAAACCTAATGAGCGCTAGAACCCAGTTTTTAGATAATCATTTCCGTTATAAATATTATACTTGGACTTCATTTTAACTACACACTCACAAAACTCCGGAGGAAGTGGGCAGATGACCAGTGAAACAGCATATCAGTGCATCCTATACCGCAGCATCGGGGGAATTCTGACGACTTTTTACCATCTTGTTTCTTGGTTTAAGTGGACTGCTACGCCGGTGTAAGTTTTTCCAAATTGGATACTATTTATATGTATCATTTGGTCTACACTACGATGTTGTTTTTAAAATTCTAGATGAACAAAAGTTGGTCTTTATGAAGTGTCTAGCGGTTTTCAAGGTTATGATAAACAAAGCCTGCTCTTTGCTCTATATATGATCGGAGAGTCTAGTAACTATCTGGGGAGTGCATTCCAATTCAACAGACTATATTATGCGGACATACTACACCATTGGAGGTTCTTATTCCTTACAGGAAGAAGAGAACCTATAAAGATTATCTGTGGACTTTTCTTCTTATTTTCCTGTTAAAGTATATAGAAGGGTGCATCAGTATTAAACATTTGCCAAATTACTGACTTTAGAGTGCGTGCATTTTGTTTGTAGAGAAAATGTATTAGCTTGTCAGATCATGTGACCTAAGCAAAGGCATCTGTTCACAAACTGTATATAAACCTGGAAAACTAGCAATATCAATAAATCATAAATATCTATAAAGCTCAAGTGACTGCAAAGTGCTCTTTTTGCCACGCATTAGTAAAATATATATGCAGTGTTTATATAATATTATTGCAATATTCTAGATTTCAAATATTAATCCTTCATAACTTTACATAGATGATATTCTCTCATTTGTGTCCCAAACTCCAGTGCTACATTATCCAAGGAAGCTCTGCTTTGACCGCTCGAAGGATATTCTTTGTTTTTAATATTTCTTTAGTGTAATGCATAAAATAACAAAAGAAACATTAAATGCTTACAAGCACCTTAACAAACTAAAAAAAGGTAGAATTCTTCTCTAGTAGACCACTGACATTCATATTTTCATACACTACAGCTGGAGTTCTTCTTCTCACCCCATCCCCCAAGTTTTCATATGTGAGAAGTTAATAAACGTCTGTTTGCCAGACATGGAACAATTGGAAAGCTGACCCAAAAAACATATACTAGCACTCAGAGAAGTATTACACAGACACCGTTCTTCCCCTGCTATCCACATGTGCCATCATGTATTAAAATAATCAGGAGCTTAAAAAAGCAATTTTTCTGTCACTTCTGATATGTTTTGCAGCACGTCACATCTCCATTGAACACAGGGAGCATGGCTTCCTATTGCTGAACAATAAAAGCTAGTTTTGCACATACAGGGCCGGACACGCACAGGGGTCTGTCAGTCCACATGGAAGAGGGGAATGAACTCCCCTGTCACTCCCGGTGCTGAACTTTGGCCAGTTGTGCTGCCATAAGGCAGCCTTTACTGTGTTGTGCGCAGAAGGTGTTAAACATGCCTATACTCAAAAATGAACATCTCCCAAGCCCCCTTGCATACAGATCTGTTCCTTATGATAAGAGTCTGCTGTGTACGTGCACTCCTGTACACACGATTTACGCACTCTGCATGCATAAATCGGGTGTCAGGCGGATGTCTGAATCCATCGAATAGTAAGAAGTAGTGAATAGCACAGGCTGAAGTTAGCAGGCTCATTTTTATTTGGATAGCTGCAGAATACCTTTTTTTGAAAGGAAGGACGTCATTAAACAGGAGAAATGATTACATTTATACAAATACACAAAACATATGTTTATATACAGAAGTTACATTTCTTCACTTAACATCTATGAATGATTTCAATGTCTACATAATATATAGTGCCAACTAGTATTGAACCATTAGCTGCCCGAATACGCCGCAACCCTGACATCACCGGAATAACTGTGCGAGACTGCCAATTAAACTCTCCTTATTCGTGGACGATGTGTTATTAACACTCGCCAACCCCCACACCTCCCTCCCTAATCTTTTTACAGAGCTTTCAGACTACGGCTCACTATCAGGCTACAAAATCAACTGCTCCAAATCGGAAACATTACCCCTGCATATCCCAAATTCTGCCCTCCAGGGGTTGAAGGCGAGTTTTACCCTCCAATGGCGCTCTAACTCCATGAAATACCTGGGGGTCCAGATAACGAACACATGAGACACTATATGCGGCCAATTATGCCCCCCTTCTTAGGGTCATAGCTCAAGACCTAGAAAAAGGGAAACCGCTTTATATTTCCTGGATAGGACATATTAATGCAGTAAAAATGAATCTTCTACCCCGCTTGATGTACCTATTTCAGAATCTCCCAGTACAGGTCCAAACCTCTGTATTCAAATCCTTACAATCCTCCTGTATGCGGTTTATTTGGAATGACACAAAACCCAGGCTTCGCAGGTCAATTCTGGCCAAACCTCCGATTGATGGAGGATTGGTTCTGCCCATTTTGCAAAATTATTACTTAGCAGCGCAGCTGAGCCACATGGTCACCTGGCATTGCAAACCGGGGATGAAAGTATGGGTGGACATAGAAGATGGACTTCTCGCCGAAGGGGGTGTAGCGTTCCTTCCATGGCTGCCATAAGCCTACAGACCGGTGGGGGTCTCTGGGATTCCTACAATACATTTTACACTAAAAATCTGGGACTCTATTTATAGTAAATATGGCTTGACTTCCTATCCTTCGCCATTGACCCCACTTTGGAAGCACCCGAGGCTCTCCGGGAGTGCTACCCAACAGACTGTCACACTTTGGGGCACTAAGGGTATTGACCGTTTCCTTCATATTTTGGGACAATTTGCGCCCCAGACATTCGAGGACTTTAGGGCTAAATACGACCTCTCATCCACAACATTCTTTCCTTACCTTCAAGCCCGCAAATTCATCCAAACTCAAGCACGTGCTAAGACACTACGACGCCCAACTAGTTCGAACGCTTTTGTATATATTCAGTGGGGCAACGAGGTATGATCTCTTTATTATACCATTCGGTTCTTCAGCCTCCGTCTGAGGAACGAGAATTGCATGAAGGTGCTTGGGAGGAGGATTTGGGGGAGCAGATGGACGATGAGGGATGGTCGGACATTAAACTTCGCATTGCTAAGGCATCTATCAGTGTTGGTATACGTGAAACTGCCTACAAGGTTTACACTCGGTGGTATTTGGTTCCACTAAAGCTACATCTTTTTTATCCATCTGTGTCAAATCTATGTTGGCAGAATTGTCGGGAGGTGGGTTCGTTTTTTCATATATGGTGGAGCTGCCTTATTATAGCTCTTTTTTGGAAAGACACCATAGCTCTCCTTAATCACATTCTGGAAACCACCTTGCCCTACGATGCAGCGGCGTTCTGTCTAAACCATTGCCTACGCTGTCCAAACCCTCGGATAAATTATTAACGCACTGCTCTAACGCTGCCAAGTCATTGGTAGCTAAACACTGGAAGAACCCACAAGCCCCTTCCCGTGCAGCTTTGTTAAACAAAATATGGCATCTGTTGTCTATGGAATATATAACGGCACTTTTAAATGATAGGGTTAAAAAATATCAGTCTACCTGGACCCCCTGGTACTCTTATTTCACTACTCCGCTACCAGGGCATTTGTGAGGACAGTCGAGATTAGGCCCTATTTTTCAAGCTATTCTCTTCTATACTTTCCTCTCTTTACTTCTTCTTTCCTCTGCCCCCCTCTCTTTCCTTCTTAAGGATGGTTCTCATGTACCAAATATCTGAGTGCATGAGTTATACGCTATGGTTAGTAATATCTAATGTACTAATCCACATAACTATTTCACCCAAGCATGTGGGGTTTTTTGGGTTTTTTTTTTTGCTGGTTTTGTTCTGCTTGAAACCCGTTTGTATCTTCTTGTTTGTATAATGTCTGTTTTTGCAGGCTTTAATCAATGTATGTGCATATTTAATGTGCTGCTGTATGATGTTACTTGGTTTTTCCATTTGGAAACAAACAAACAAAAATACAAAAAATGGTTCTATAAATAAAGAGATTTTAAAGAAAAAAAGTACCAACTATGAGAAATTTTTCATAGCAACTGCTGATTTAAAGCTTGTGTGAAACAGTAGGGACATTTCTACCAGCAATAGTCTTAGGACAGAAACGTTTTTATGTATAATATTATGTAGGGTGACAAACAATAGTAGAGTTGTGATAATAAGCGTAGCGTTTTCTAAAGTGCTTTAGAAAAATAGGAAAGGATGAAAAAGTCACATTGGATTGTTATAATGTTGATAGAGAGGGTGAAAAAGGAGGAGCAACAGTGTACAATATCTATTTGTGCTATTTTATTTAGATAATGTTTTTATTGTATTACTTTTTCATACTTACTATTTAGAAAAATATGCATGTTAGCAGAAGGAATGCAAAGGAAGACACACAGTAGAAAGAACAGGGTTAATTACCCTGAATGGTATGAACCTAATAGATCATCAAGACTCACCTCTAACAATACTTCTTTATTTCGGTCTGCCATCTCAGAAGTTTCCTTCCTTCCTAAAAGGTAGTTCTGAAATAAAACATTAGTTATTACATAACAAACAATGACTGAAATGTATACACTATAATTCACAGATATGTATTTTCTAATGTATGAAGCTACTCTAGTCTATTGATAAGTAAAGATGATCAGAGAGGACAGGTGCAATATTCAAAGGGAGAAAGACAAAAGCATAAAGCACAATTCATCCTGCTGTCTAATTACTATATACAGAGATGGATGGGAAAAAAACCAATCCATTTCAAAGCCATAGATTTTAGCTTTTCATATCATTAAATTAGACTTCATTAGTAGAGACATATTTAATTTGTTGGATAGAAGCGCAGCCATTTTTCTTGCTACTGTTTAGTTTCATTAGTAGATGTGTTAAAACGTATGCAGAGTTGCATGTAGGTACCTAAAATTGTTATACTAGGTTTGCTTTGTGTCACTAAATAAAGGTCCTTTTAAAAATTGTATGTAGAGAACTTAAGGCCCAAAAACTTTACAGACCGATTAGTTTGCAATAGACCTGGAAAACTTTGTTTTGGACAATCAGTAACTTATGTTATGTTCAAAAGCAACAGTTAGTATTACTGGGACATACTGGCAATAGCCAAAAATAAAATAAGATACGATAAACAAAACTTAACATGGAAAATAAACAAAAGGGTACTATAAGGAGAAAGTTTCTCGAACAAAAAAAATCATAAAACAAAAAGTTACAAAAAATTTTTTTACATTTTATTCAAAATGGCATTATCTATATTATTTTTACTATATTAAAATAGTTCTATTACTGTGGCCATGCAACATAGTTTAAAAAAATATCTGTCTCTATAGTAGTACCATTGTACTATTAAGTTACAAATTAAAAAGTGCCTTGAAAAACTGCTTTATCATGAACACAAATATGAATAACTGAAACAATATTGAGCTATAATCATTTATGCAAAGTGTCAAGATAATAGCAAATCCCAAGGTATTTATCATCACCAAAAACGATAATACTATGTAAGACAAATAGATGGTGGTATGTAACAATACAAAATCATTAATTAGCGATGACAGCAATGGGTAAGGCACCAATTGCACCTCTGCAAAAAATAAATTAATTTAATCAAGAGGACATTCATTTTTTTTTCATTAGTCTTAAAAGGATTTCATTCAGAAGTATATATAGTAGTAATACAGCAGCGTGCACCAATGTCCCAGTTTATTTAATTAATAAGGGGAATATTTATTTTTATATAATAAAAACACTTAAAGTAAAGTAAAGCAAAAAGCATTCATACTTGCGGATTTTTAAACAAAGCATATTTCTCAATGCGTTCCACAAACATGAGTTTGTTCTGGCTATCCCGTGTCCAGTTTAGTAAATTCTCAACCAGGTTTTCATGGTCTTCAAAGATACGTTCTAATAGAGAAAACAAAGGCATAGTTCTGGGCATCTCTCCAGTAATAGTAGGTTGGAATTTTACTGCCTGCCACAGTATTACGACCAAAAGTCTTTAACAACAAGAATTTGACAGCACACGTACATGCACAAACACAGATGAACTGCCAGCATATACTACAACATTATTTTAAGGTCACAGTGTTGTGCAGATGTGACAATGTTCTAATAAAGTCGCTATAAGAGAAATTCATAAAATAAAAAATAGACTTTTGTTGGCATCTGCATATGTACTTTAAGAAAAATCTAATGGTCATTGAAGTTATTGAGGTGCATGTGTCAAATAAAAGGCACAATTATTAATGCAGTCACAATGTTGAAAACAATATGAAACAGATTAATAAGTCAGCATAAAAAAAGACCTACACAATGTTAAAAACAAAAAACTGCCTTACTATTTTTGAAACAAGACTATATAACAGAGGCTAGCCAATTGGTTTGTAACCATCCATATTGCAGAGGTACACAAGGTCATTTTTAATAAGAATAGTTAAAAGATTAAGGTTATATTTCAAATTACCATTTTGGATTTTTTTTTGTAAAGTAATCACGTTTCCATGAATGATGTAGATCCCACCTTTATAACCGTGATCATCCATCCATGCTGGTTTCTAGTAGTAGTTTACAACATAGTGATGACTGTAAAAGCTGACTATTTGATAACCACAAGCTAGCAGCGGTGTGATTTTCCTGTAAGTGGCCGCAATGCATCAAAGACTTCCACAGATCCCAAGAAAAGGGTGCAGGTGTGGGAGTCTTACAATTCAGTTGTCATGGAGTATAAACACTTACAAATAGACATATTTACAATATAACACGTACCTTCATCGTTCTAACATGTCAATATTTTAAAACATTAAAGCAACTCAATTGTTTTTCACTTCACAATTCACTACACGTTAAATAAATAATTCTACGAACCCATCTGTAGCTCAGAAATTGTCTCGACCAGTGACCAATCCAGACTGTATCCGCAATGGGATTTGTCCATCAAATTGTCCAGCACCTGACGTACGGTTTGTCTCTCATCCACCATCATGGTCTTGGAGCTTTCATCTGACATGTGCACTCTGATAACCAGCTGCAGTAACAAGGAAATGCATTGTAAAACATTCATAGGACAGGGAGAGTCATCAAAGCACTGATCAGACAACCATACAGTGCATCAATTAGAAGAAATATGCATAATATGTAGCATTAAGCAATAAATACTTTAGCTACATAAGAATTGTCGTAATAGATTTCTTAATTGCTGATAATTTGAACTTCTTGACGTGAAATCCATCTAAATTCACACACACACACACACACACACACACACACACACACACACACACACACACACGTGTGTGTCTGTGTATAATATGTGTAATACTAGGCGTTGCTTTCAGTTTTAATGACAACATTTCTTCAGGTCCAAGTGTCTCTCTTTTTGTGTTTGTATCTGTATGCTTTTGGCCATTTAGCCATAATTAGCTGGCAACTGAGTAATTTGCACTTATTTATTATAACTTATTGGAGTTCACAAAGTATCACAAAGTTCTATCTATATAGATATATAGGAAACCAATAGTACCATGGCAACCACAGGTAGAACACCAAATAGGAAAATGTACAAATGGGGCAAATATTTACAAAAAAAAATGTCACACTTTAATTATTAGCAATATAAGGACTTGAATATACATGACAAGTTTCAAACCAAAACATGAACACAAAAAAACAAAAATCAGCAAAGAAAGAAATGGTCAAATCAGAAGTAAAAAAACAAAATGGTAGCATATCAGAAAATGAATGTATGCAGATAAATCTAGATTATGACATGGTGCGGCATGTACAAGTTGATGAAAGACATTCCTCTGCCTACTCTGAATGCTTATGGATTAATAAACTAGAAGCACTTTTATAAGTATGGGCTGATATTTTTCTATTGCTGTATATTTATATCTGCCTCCAGGATCATCCGTATTCATTCATTTACTGAAATGCTGCTTTTTTTTGCTCTTTTTACATCTTCTGATTTTTGTTTACAAATGATTTATTTTTTGTTGATTTTTGGTTATTTTTTGGGTTCATGTTTTGGGTTTGAAAATTGTGGTTGCCACGGTAACCATTAGGTTTTCTTTGTTTACGTATGAGTCTTGCACCCTGCTTTTTGCTTTTTACATTTTTGGCAATCTTGTGTGGTCCTTTTACTTAAGAGTGGCTCCTTTATGTAGATAGAGAGAGACATGTATAAATATCTATAGATATCTATATATGGACGGTTAAACATAGAACTATATAAAGGCATTTGTAATAAGTTTGTGTGTGTGTTTTTGCTGCCAGTAACTATTCTGTAGATACGGAAACTAGGCGGGGGGAGGTAGGGTAATTAGGAAGGGAGGGCTGGGTTTGACAGATTACGCTCCTGTGGGAGCGTAGTTACACACCGTTACGCCGGCTGAAGTTAGGGTAGCCTTCAGCCGGCGTAACAGTGTGTGACTACGCTCACACAGGGGGAGTGCACCAGAGCTCTGGATCAGGCCCAATGTCTTTAACCTTAACATATAACTGTTTTTGGCAGGATTTGCTGATAAACCACTTGAAAAAGGCAATGATCCACTACTCTCGGTTAGAGGGTGTAAATGGAGCAAAGGTTTATACATCAGAAGGAGCCTTGCAGAGGTCAGTGCAGTGGATTAATTTTACAGGTCTTTGTGTTAATAATGTTGATTCTACTAAAGCTATAGGCATGTAGGAAGAAAATGGCTATCTGGAAAAACCATTGAAAACTTTGGAAGGGACTAGTGATGTTGCTTTGCCCTGCTGGTCATTCTTGCTGCTCTCCACTCTTCTCTCAGAGGAAGAGAGTAAGGCCATCATACACAATGAAGTCCCTTATTCTGTTCTTTTTAGAGAACAGCAGTGGTCTCTGGCTACATAGGACCTTATACAGATCTCTGTGTGACTTTCATACGCATGGAGATCTGAAATTAGGCAAGGGAGGAGTGCACGTCCCTTTCATAAGGAAATATGGACACTTACATATCCAGAACCCTACCATAACTGCTGCACTCCTCCCCTGGCCCTTCATTTACATTCCTAATCCCTCCTGTCTGTTGGGGTTTAAGCATGTAGATTTGAAGGGCCAGCCCCTGCCTTAAAAGTTCTTACGACACGTTATACCTGGTGTTACATGTCAGGGGGACTTACACAAAAGACTTTATATAATAAAAAATCTGAAATTCAAAATTTACTAATATATAGTAAAATATAAAAAAAAATGAAAAATAGAAAAATAGAGTACCCAAATGTATGACCTTGTGGTGACCTTGAGAAAAACAGCAAGTCGGAACGGGTAGGTGGTCTCAAGATATATCCCAACTTGTTCTCTCAGATCATCACAAGATTTACAACTCTCTTCTGGACTTCATAATTGCTCTGATTCCTGGTTACAAGGACTTCTCCCGCGCTGCACCTACTTTCTGGAATAACCTTCCTTGCCCATTAAGACCATCCACTACTCTACAAACTTTCAAGTGCTCCCTTAAAACTCATCTCTTCAGACAAGCTTATCAAATTCTTCAACCTTCCTGAGCTTTATTTTCCATATTAACAACCATTTTTGTCTTTCTTTTACATTATTAACACAAACCCGTACACTTTCTTTCTTTCTATTCTAAAATTCCCTCATCTCGGTTATTAACACTGCTGTGTGGCTGGATTATACAGAGCACTGACAGCACTTTTACCATACACCCTGGCTGGTTCCATTGTGTGATATCTTGCCCTTATGTATCAAACCCACTGTCCTATAGAGTGTAAGCTTGTGAGCAGGACCCTCTTACCCACCCAGTCTGTTTGATATTACCCAGTCTTGTTTATACGGATTGTTAAAATTGTAAAGCGCTATGTAATCTGTTGGCGCTATATAAAAACCTGTCAATAAATAAATAAAATAAATACATCAGAGTTCTGGTCAGCAAGTTACTGTATACCCCACTGTGGTTCTAGGTAAAAAGGGCCCTTTATTCACAGACCGTAAAACATCCAGGGAGTACCAGTACACATGGTCTAGTCTCCATCAACGTGAATAGTCTTTTTTAAATGAGTTACAATAGAATTTTTTTATTGAATAAAATTATGTAAGTTTAACATTGGAGTTGCCTTTCTTAGATTTAGATCATCACATATGTTACATGTCTACAACTCAAGAGGATAATAAGGTGAGCAGAATAACCACAAATTGCCTTAATTGACTTGAAAAACTGACTTGTTGTCTTGCCATACAATTTTTATAAGCCCCTTTTGATGGAACAAATATCTGAGAGTGAAAGATTGTTATTGGTCTGCAAAAAATAATATTTATATAACGGGCCATACAAGGGTCTTTGCTGCTTACTATCCACATACTGGAGGGATCAATATAAGGAGACGAGTGGACAAAATAAAGATACAACTACATGTTGAACACAAATAACAGAATATTCAAATCAGAAGGCAACTATTTTTCCCATCACTGATAATCAAGCAGTAAAATTCAAATCAACACAGTTAAATGACACTAAGAGCTAAAGTCGAGTTTGTGAAACTTGCGGGAGATTGCTTGTATTTACCAGCGAGTTTTTTCTAATACAAACTTGCACCAGATGATGGATTTTCAAACTCACTGTAGTTCAACTTGCTTTGGTGATTTTTTACATTTAGAACATACAAATCGCAGGATTTCCTAGCTGCAGAATGAGCAAAAATCACCAGAGAAAATAGAGGTGAATGTGAGTGGAGTTTGACGAAGTAATCACTATGCCTTTAAAAATGACCTCACAAGGACTAGCAGCTGATAGTTATTGTTAATTAATGTACAATGGCGTTTTGTGGCAACCTTTTATAAGATAACAGTATTAAAAAAAAATCAAATAATAATGTGCTAAACACACAAAAATACACTACAAAATGTTAAAAAGGACTTCGATAGTGGAACAGAACTTTTTATCTGGTATTAGTTTATCAGCATTCTTGCACTTACATGACGCTGAGATCCCTGACAACATTCAAAATAACCCCTTACTTATGACTACACGGAAACTAAGGTGCTTATTAAGACACTGTTTCAAATTGAACCCATACATATCCTTACATTTGCCTTTTCTTGGGAATCCAGGATTTCAAGACTGCATGGCTGTTTATCCCTTTACCGTCTGGAGGAGAGGGGGGGTCCTCTATTATTCATTTGCTCAATACCACAACAAAAAAGCCCCTCGCCTACTCATAAGCTTTGAATAAATACCCCTTTATGCAGAGCTAGCGGGGAATTGAGAAAAAAATCAATGCTTGACTGGGAAAATCCTTTAGATAAAATTCTTTTCAAAGCAGCCCCTCAAAAACGAGCCATATCCCAATATTATCAATTATTGGGGACTGAATTTGACTATAGTACATCGTCTACAGGACTGGCCCCTTGGACAGGGGACTTTCCCTCCCTTACTCCAGATATATTGTTACAGGAGTTGGCTCGCTCCTCTAGGCTTTTCCCAGTAGCAACTTACACAGAAATGTTCTTAAACATTTTATTTAACATCTTATTTATTAACAGGTTTTTACATAGCGCTATCAGATTACATAGCAATTTACTTAGCGCTTTATCAGTCCCTGCCTCATTGGAGCTACATTCTAAGGTCACACATATTAGGGTTCATTTATTCAGCAGCCAATTAACCTACCAGCATGTTTTTAGATTGTGGGAGGAAACCGAAGCACCCAGTGGAAACTGACGCAGACACAGGGAGAACATAAAAACTACATACAGATAAGGCCCTCTCTGGGAATCAAACTCAGCGCTGTGAAACTCAAGTGCTACTCACTGAGCCACCTGGAAGTGACCTGCATTTATATATTGTATATGATGTGAACTCTGGCTATATTAATGCAAACACCGGCGAGTTTAATGGGAAAAAAAATTTCTGAACTTAACAACAGTTTAACTCAAATCGCTGCCAAACTCGCCGCAGTTATAATCAACACACATCACTGTAGTTTAAAGAAAAACTTGCTGTAAAACTACGGCGATGTGTGTCAACTTTTACTGGCAGGTTAACTCGCCCCTTAGTAAATCTAGCACCAATACTTTGCAAATAACTTGTAAAAAGGAACCATTCACATAAGATATATTTGTGTACTCTCTATTTTTCTGTTTCTTTAGTTATTATAAATAATTGTACTATATATTTTTTCATCTTTCATTTTCTATTGTTTACTATTACTATTCATCTCTTATATATTCTCTGACACTGGTAATGTAATATATGGTTAATATAAGATGCACAGGTGGTGATCTCTAGACCCTGACTTACTTATGTTGTTGGGAGAATGTTTCCTTCCAGATAAGGGAGTGTGAAAAAAAGCCCTTATAGACATCTCGCCAGTAGCAACTTATGAAGCACAGTTACTCCCCACTAACTCATTATACCAAGATAGTCACAAGAACCCATGCCCCCCCCCCAAAAAAAAAACCCATCCTACTGGATACTGACTATAGTAATAAAAGGATTACAATGCACTTTATCATGCAGGTTTTGTTCCTAATGCACATACACCATACTGTATTGTGCCTTCTTCCCCACTAAACTGGAAAACACAGTCCATATTTTAATAAGGAATTATACAGCCTGATTCACCACAGTGGACAACATTAAATCTCAGTGCTAAAAAAAACAACAACTAGAAGATTAATGGTTATTTATGGACACTGAAAAACTATGTTTTGCTAATTTACCATCAAAGTCCCAAAGGAGATCAATTATTCTTTAACTGAATTTAAAACATCTGCACATTTTTAAACTCATCATATTGGATGAGATTATAGTACTTATTTTAGCGATAATGAGCCTATTAAGCCCTATTATAACAAATCTATAGTTACAATACCAATACCTCACATTATGCTATCAATTGCTATTTCTTATTGCTAAAATACTGCAGAATACAAAATAAACTGTTAAAGTAACACAATGGCAGGGATAATTAGAATATGTTCTTTATCTCACCAAAACATTATTATTACCATTAAAACCACCTTCATTTATATGGCACTTTTATTACATATCACTGTACAGACAATAGTTATTTGTTCAAATCAATACTTTACCAGTGGAGCTTACGATCATATTTATTAATTTCATACAGACACATACACTGTCAAATAACATATAACCCTATCTCTTAACATATCGAGCTTTGCACAGATGATTGCCAGCAGATGTATATCAGGTGAGTGACTTACTTATAAGCACAATTTATTAATTGCTTTAAGAAGTAACACCTGCTTCAACGACAAAGCACCTATGGACAGGCCAACCTGTGGCTCTCCAGTTGTTGTGAAACTATGAGTCCAGAAACACTAACAGCTGAAGCGTAGCAGATACCTATATTATATATATATATATATATATATATATACTAGCACCTGTAGCAGAAGCTCTGGTTGTGCTGTTTACACAGCAAACTGGCTGTTTAGCAACAGTCATGATTGTTGTCATCCAGCTCTTGTGGACTGACCTCTTGTATGGCACTGTATCAAAGGCTTTTACAAAATCTAAGTAGACCACATTTACTGTACTACCATGGCCTAAGTTCACACTAACTTCCTCATAGAAGCTAATTAAATTAGTTTGACATTCTTCACAAATTCCTCTGATTCCCACTAATAATCTTACTGCGCACCAAGTAATCCTGAATACTATCCCTTACTACACCTACCAGTAATTTCCCCACTACGGATTTCCAGGTCTATAATTTCCCAGTTGGGATCTCATTCCCTTTTTAAAGAACACCACCACATCTGCTATTCACCAGTCTATTAGTACTGAGTCTGATAAAATTGAATCTATGAAAATTAAGAATAACAATCTAGCTATTTCTGAGTTTAACTTTATAAGAACTCTTGGGTGTATGCGGGAAAATGCAGATTCTTCTGCTTTGTTTATCAGAGCTTCCGTATTGTAACATTATTTTTCTGAAATTTGTCTGTCAAAACAAGAGGCCTAGAATACCAAAATTACATCCTAATAGATCTCAAGGGGAAGTGGGTTTTGCAGGATTTACATGAATTTATGCATGTGGTCATGTTTAGATATATCTCCAATTGATTATCAGGCAAAAATCCTGTACACCAACATTCATCTAGAGTTAGCATTATTTGATCAATTCACACCAGCAGCATTACTGCTGTCCCCTAATAAACTTATGTCTAAGCCCCTTCTAATACATACTTTATTCAAGGACACTCATCAGTATTGGCACCATATCAATATACAATATGGGAGAAATTACAAGGCATGACCTATGCCCCATTTTGGAGAAATCCCTGCTTTATTCCTGGTCTCCAGATTGTAGGAGACCGAATATGGAAAGAAACAGGAATTAAAACTATAAACAACATATTTAATCCAGGAGAAACAATTATTTACATTTCAGGATCTCAAAATAAAATTTGGCATACGCTACACATCATATTGTATGTATTTGCAGATCAGGCACTACATATTATTTTATGTAATTCATTGACCTTGCTCCTTGATTGCTATGCTGTATTTTTGCCTCACAAATGTTGAAATTGAAAGATTATTCAAAACAAGAAAACCCCATTTATCTATCTATCTATCTATCTATCTATCTATCTATCTATCTATCTATCTATCTATCTATCAAGTCCACATAAAAGAAAACAATTGTGTTATCACTAAAGACTAGAAATAGGAGGTGCTGCCATATCTAGTGGAGGTACATTGTGTAATAATTCAGGGAAAAATTGGCTTAAGGAATGTTATGCAATAATGGAGACAAAACATGAAGAAATAGCTGCTGGTTTTAATTATACCTTAGGATACTGTTTTGGCTCATGAATCCAAATGAGCTGGCAGAAGAGAAAAGGTTCTCTAAATGAAATAGCTATCTCCGTTTTGTATTTCACTTCTTTTTATAGTAAAAAAATACTTTTTTTTATACAACTTTTATACAACTTAAGTGATATCTTTTGGACAACGCCAATAGAAAAAAAAAATAAAGTATAGTAAAATGACAAGCAATTGTAGGGCAGGTTACGCATCGTGGTAAGAGAGGAATAAAATAAGAGAGAAGACAGCTACTTGATAAAGTCAAGGTAGGTAAAATAGCTCTTAAGTACAGGGGACATCTGGTCATCCCTATTCAGTGAAAGCAGAAGTGTCTTCACACAGAGCACTCTACATTAAACATGTATCAGCTTCTCTCATCTGTTCCACTTGAGCTAATTCATGGATTTGAATGTTATTCTCAGGTTTCAGGGTCAGTCTGTCTTCCATTGCGCAGAATGTCTGAAAGGAAGTGATGTCCTATAACTTACTGTTATGTAAGAAATAGAAACGCATGACAGTCACTTGCTCATCAAACATAATATTCTTTATAAACCTCAAACAGCATCAACTCAGAAGACATATTTTCATTTCAATGTACTTTACAGCATGATTAGAAAGAAACCTTACACTGGGCCAGATCCAGTATTAAGAATTTCCGCTGACTTGCGTAAGTTACGTACATATGTCAACTGTGAAATGCGCAGTGCCAATTACGCCCCCTCACCATGTGGATAAGATACGCATACTGGGTGGCATAGGCATTTATATTGTACAGAAAGTGCTTTCCTAGCCCTTACGTACAATTCAGTACGTAATTCATGCAGAGATGCGTGCGGAATACTTAAGGCAGGGTCCTGGCCACGGAAAGGCATTCTGCACACAGGAGGGCCCTGCGGGATTTAGGATGCCAAAATCCGTATGTCAGCTGCCAAAACATATGGATTTAGCATTTCTGGATAAGGACATTTAAGAGAACGATATACTCTGACTCTTATTTTTGAATCCCTCTATGTCTGCCATAAAAACATTGTAGTTATTGGTGCAAGTTCCTGTGAAATCAATAAGAACATGTATACTAAAAGCTGCCAGCATCATGGGAATGTTGTTCATGTGGTAATGATCATTTCTCAAGCATTTATACAACATCCCAGAATGGTTCTATTTCCTTCTCTTTCATGGACACATGTCACATAATGGGAAGTCTTTTTGTCCATATACTGTATGTGGAGTCATTTTCCAAGTAATGTGTCACTCTTGCAGGTTACAGTTACACTTGAAGCCTGGCGCTCTCTGATAAGAATTACCAATATTGCATTCGTTTCTGCAGTCTTAAGTATTTTCTTCTAATTTGGCACTGGATGACCAATACTACAAGATGTATGTAACCCTTAGGGATATTGTTGCAGGCTGTTTATTGAAAGATATAGGTGTGTTTTACACATAATGGCACTCTATGGAGATCCATCAGCGGGGAGAGGAGCATTTGATCCAAACTCTTGAGACTCTAGTGCGTTATTGGCATAAAAATAGCCACATAAAAATGTGATTTTATAGCGTTAACAGACCATACATGTAAGATATGTTCTGTTAGGCTTTGTCTGATCAGGTATCTGTACAGTTCTGTGCAGGCGACAGGTTCGATTTTAATAACCACATGGCAGTTGAGTAACAAATGATCAGTCATTTGTACTACATCTTAAATGCAATCAGTATCACTGTAATAAAAGTATAAATGTAAGTTGTCATGCATATAAGAACTGTGCATGTGCTTTGCCCAGTAATGCTTTTCAATCATCTCTAACATGATGGTGTTTTGCATGTGCTAACGAACAAGGGAGGACACAATGTGTTACAAGCATTAGGTGAGAAATAATGAAAGCCAATAAGTGTGGCATCTCACCTAAGCTTTCAGCACATTTCAGCACCATATTAGCTTGAATAGAGCAAGAACTGAAGCTTCTGTGAATTGGATAAATATCTCAAAACAGAGGCTGCAATTTTTTAGGCACTCCAGTGTGCAAAGAGAAAAACATTTACACTGCAGTACAAATGCATCCAGAAGCTTCCAGACCTTTCCTTTAAAGTATAATTACATGGGTTCTTTGTCACAATATTTGTTACAAGAGGGATCAACAACTTTCTTTAGAATGTTGAAGCTAGGCCACAAATTTAGGAGGCAGATTATTCTGACAAATTATTTTACATGTGCCTAAAGCTGGCCATACACTAGAGCGATTATCGCTCCCAGCATGTGGCTGCCGATAAACGGGACGATTTCCCCCT
>WWET01000246.1:224242-249821 GCA_011038615.1 Limnodynastes dumerilii | reverse complement strand
CCTTTTATTCCCCCCCCCCCCCCCCTCCTTTTCTTTCTCTCCCACTCTTCTATTTCCCCAAACACTTTCCCTGACTGGACTGGCATGGTCTGTTTCACTGTGTTTGTCCCTTTCTTATTTTCTTATTTCCTTTTCTTATCTGCTCTATTTTTATTTTGTATTAATTACTTAAAAATCTATTGTCTTTTTGTCTATGGTTCTGCATTTGCCATTTGTGTACTTTCATCATTTAGGGTAGCAGGTTAGAGCCATTGTTTGAATCTCAACTTACTGGCATCTTCTTTATTAAAGAAAAAAAAAAACACACTACACAATTGCTCAGTCATATTTGCCAACCATACCCAAGTAATCAAAAGCTGAAAAAACTGGATTGTTGCTTTAAAAACAGTATCTCAACAGAAGAGCTGTAATACATATTACATATGTGGTTTGTGTCTAGGATGGGATAGTGCATGCTATAAACCAATTAAATTGTGATTCACTTCCACAAAATATAGCAGTGCTAGTATTACTATTGAAGGCCCTGGTTTATACAGCAATTCAGCAAATACAAATTTCTTCGTAAAACCTAATATTCCATACCCGAGAGCTTAATAGGAAGTGTACAATAAGCTGAAAATATGACACTCACACGCTGATTAGTAAATGTACAAGAATATTTCAAGCAAACAGGATAAAGCATTTAGCTAAATTCCCATTTGTAAAGAAACCAAGGAGGAGCAAACAGAGATTTATAACAGGATGTGCTTCCTATCAGTATCCCAAGGATCAGCACCCTGTGGAGTAATCCTCTGTAGAAGCAGGCACTTCAATCTTCAGTCCATCTACTATAGCAGCAGGAAATGTGAATCTGTTTGACTATGCATATTTGCAAATATGTTTGTACTATTTATATTGTATTGGCAGGAAGTGGTCTAAACTATAGGCCTTACAGCAAGTGTTACTTGGAAGCGGAAGAACAGTCTAGTGCAGCTGCATCCATTGCCAGGGAGACAAAAATAATCATAAGTTTTGTATCCAAAATAGGTGGTTTGTTTACTTCAATCCTGTGCATCTTATTCTCTGCCTTTCTTATTAGACCAAAAGAAATCTAGAAAATGCCGAAGACAAAAAATCTAAATCAAACCAAGATGTAAATCTTTTGGCCGGGACTATGTTCTGCATTCTTTGTGCCGTGTGGACTCTGACCTTAACATCTGTTTTTCATTACTCTAGAGGCTTCAGGAACTCATTAATCTGCTCCATGATAAACATGAAGTTGGCTCCAGAGTTGAGGCTTCTGCATCTTATGAAATGGGGCAATTTCTGCTAAAAATTACTTTTAAAATCAAGTTCTATGAGGCATAACTACTATTTAAACTGGCATTAAGGTTACTTCTACTGGACATTTATGAGTAGATATTAATATTTATAGCCTGAACTAGTAATCGTCATCTGTTTACTACCAGGTATCAGTTGAAGGCATTTGAGTAAATGGAAGATACAAAGTATGCTGAACAAGAACAGTGACTCAGCCTAGAATGATAGTGAAAAAATAGAGCATTTCGTTTTGTACTGAGACGTGTATTACGGAGAGTAGGAACACAGAGATGGGAGTAACAGCCACAAAATATAATTTTCTAGAAATAGAGAAAGCAGTAAGATCATTTTTGTCTGTCTATATTTTGAAAATACCATCATTTTTGATTTTTTTTTAATGAATGGGTAAGTATGATGATCGGAAACGTACCCATTCATTCTCCAGAAACACCGCCATAGACCCGCCACACTGACTGGAGAGGCGAGTATCACTCTCTAGGGAATTTTAGGGTTAGGCTGCAGGGAGGGGAGGGTTAGAGTTAGAGAAATGGAAGGAGAGGGATAGGGGAAGAAGAGTCTTCTGGTCAGGCTGCGGCTAGGGGAGTCTTCTGGTCAGGCTGCGGCTAGGGGAGTCTTCTAGTCAGGCTGCGGCTAGGGGAGTCTTCTGGTCAGGCTGCGGCTAGGGGAGTCTTAGGGTCAGGCTGCGGGAAAGGGGGGGTTAGGGTAATGGAAGGGGAGAATTAGGGAAAGGGTTGGGGGTTAAATTCATACTCAACATTTGAAGCAGTGTCTTCTGTGGGTCGAATGCTTTGCCTCTGAGAGGGAAAAGCAATTGATTTCCAACACAGTTCCCAACTNCGGGGAGTCTTATGGGCAGGCTGCGGCTAGGGGAGTCTTATGGTCAGGCTGCGGCTAGGGGAGTCTTGTGGTCAGGCTGCGGCTAGGGGAGTCTTATGGTCAGGCTGCGGCTAGGGGAGTCTTATGGTCAGGCTGCGGCTAGGGGTGTCTTATGGTCAGGCTGCGGCTAGGGGTGTCTTATGGTCAGGCTGCGGCTAGGGGTGTCTTATGGTCAGGCTGCGGCTAGGGGAGTCTTATGGTCAGGCTGCAGGGAGGGCAGTCTTAGGGTTAGGCTGTGGGGAGGGGAGTCTTAGGGTCAGTCTGCGTGAAAGGGGGGGTTAGGGTAATGGAAGAGGAGAATTAGGGAAAAGGTTGGGGGTTAAATTCATACTCAACATTTGAAGCAGTGTCTTCTGTGGGTCGAATGTTTTGCCTCTGAGAGGGAAAAGCAATTGATTTCCAAGCCAGTTCACAACTGGCTGGGAGAAAACGGCCCGCTTGCAGCGGCGACTCACATGAGTCATGTTTATACCTAAGCAACAAAATAAGATGAGATGATAGCAGCGGCAAAAGTACACCAAACCAGACCCTAGGAGGCAGGTCTACAACTGCATGAAGTGGGGGAAAGGGGGGCAGACTCGACACCCCCCTCGTGCACAATGTTGGCATCAGCCAGCAAATGCTCAGTGCGTTTATGAGCAGCTCTCAAAGGCTGACAGCTTAAAATAGTGCTCAGTAATGATGGGAAAAGTGGTTCATTTCAGAGAACATTAAAGTAAAACAGCAGCGCTTATTCTGACGTGCAAATAAATATTGGCGCTACAAATGATCAGAAATAGAAAACATTTATAACATAACATTATTATAAACATGCACATATAATATGTAGAAATTCGAGAGTGGACTCCATACTGCTATAACCTTTGGCTGCAACATATAGGAGGATTTTCCCTATCATGCCAGTTGCTATATATGTATTTTTATATGCTAGTGGGGGATTCACAGTTTAAACAACCATGATCCAGATTTATTAGTTGGCAATCAGCAAATAGAAATTTATTATCAACTGGCGGCCACCACAACATTTTAATAGTTGTGTATAATCAACTGTCTGTATTATTAGTTTTTAATTTGAATTTCTACATATTTGTGCATGTTTATAATAATGTTATATTTATAAATGTTTTCTATTTCTGATCATTAGCACCAATATTTATTTGCATCTCAAAATAAGTGCAGCTGTTTTCTTTTACTTACTACTTGGATTTTTCATCTGTTCGGGGAAATAGAAGCAAAACTCCCTCAGCGTGCTGCTATATTTTTGAGGTGTTCGTAATACTCACTTAGGGGCTGGTTCAGAGTTGCACTTGTACCTTTTTTTAGGGGCAAGTTCAGACCTGAGCAATACCCGGGTGAGCTGCAAGGGGAGGCATATATAAATTGTAAAACCAGTATTAGAATTGAGAAGCGACGTTTCATAGCTCAACTCTATAAATTAAACATTAGCAGTATGTGAGTTCTATGTGCAAAAGTAAAGTATTTTCCATGCGTGATAAAGAATTAAAATTAATTAGTCCCCCCTTACATTGCAAAATGGTTTAGCCGTGCTCTAACCTTGCACCTGTTTTGCCCATATTCCCAAACTCTGAATCAGCCCCTTAGAGTCTAATTTAGTTGTTCTCTCTCAATATCTAATGTTTATAAGATAATTGACACCAATTATTTTATATTCTATAGTGAGCTAGTGCTGGTCTTCTTTGGTATTTTCAGTTTAGAGATTAGTTCATTCAGATCTAGTTAATTCAAAGGAATAGTTCAAAATATTAGATCTAATTTGTTTAGTTATTTAGGTCAATAACCACCATCACTGATCACCACATCTCACGCCTGTGTCCAGGACTTCTCCCGTGCGGCACGTCTGCACTAGAATGACCTCCCTTCTTCAGTCAGACTCTCCCTCACATTGCAGGTCTTCAAGTGCTCACTCAAAATGCACCTGTTCAGACTAGCCCTTCATATAACATCCTCACTGCATCCTACATCTATCCCTTCTTTTGCTTCCTTCTCCCTCCTTATGTCTTCTGTAAGTTCATCCCTCCCACTTAGTGTGTTAGCTCATGTGAGCCAGCCCCTCCATCCTAGCGTTGTTACCTCCTCCACCACACTTCGTACCCTCTTACCTCATCCCCACCTGGGGGCTCCCTCTTAACCTCGCACTGCGCTCTATCCCTTATCTGCCAAGCTTGACACCTCACATTTTGCCTTGCTGTCTGTGCTTGCTTCACTTTATTGTATTTTATGATATTTTTATTTATTTATTCTTACCCTGTATGTCTGTATTGTATTTTGTACAGCACTGGACACCTTGTGGCGAATGATAAGTAAATGATAACATTAATAAAATAATAACCGAGATGTGTTTGGAATTGTAAACATCGTTCTGTTGTAGTTACATAAATGCACTCTTGTTATTATTTAGACAGACATATAACTAATACAAGATATTACAATATAATTTCTAATAATAATAATAACTAATTTAAGATAATTTTGCATGATTTTGAATGTTTTAAAAGAGAAATCACTTATAGAACAAACTGCTATTTCATGTTGAGCATTGAAAAGTTATTAGAATTTACTTCACTTAACACAACACTTACTCCACATGATTCTGTTTGAGGCTTTATTTCAGTGATGGCTAACCTGTGACACTCCAGGTGTTGTGAAACTACGAATCCCAGCATGCCTTGACTGCAAAAGCATAGCGGATACCTGACAAAGCATGATGGGAAGTGTAGTTTCACAACACGGAGTGTCACAGGTTAGCCATCACTGCTTTATTTACTAGATTTGTATTTACAGGGATGTCTCTGTTGTAGGGTTTGTTTACTTTCATTTTCCAGCTTCAGGCAGTAAAGGGGCAGGAGAGAAAGGGTGAGTGATACCGCAAGGGCTGCCATGCTTTATTTTCCTATCTATTGTCTAACTCCTCCTCCTGAAATGCAGGGTCTTTCGACTCGGGTCGACCGGAAATACGCCTTTCACATCACCACCAAATACCCGGGATATTGCCGAGAGCCGGGCTGTTTGCGAAAATCCTGGGTATTTGGTGTGATGCGAAAAGGGGTATTAGAGAACCATGGATGCAAGAAGAACGCTGCCACGCCCTTGCTTCCACGCTAGCTATGGCAGGTTAAGGATGGAGAAAAAAAAGAAAAGAAGACAAAAAAATGCTGAAAACCGAGGGGCGTGGTGTACATTTTATATAGTGCTCAACAGCTAAAACTTCTCTGATAATCTTGCGCCCCTCTATGAATTACATGTTGGAAAACAGTTTGCACTGCAAGCGGTCTCCTCTAGTTCTGTTCTGCCAACTGGCAGAGGGAAGTGCTTGATGCTGTCAGCGAGAATGCCAATAGTCACAGCGAGCCTTTCTGGAGTTTATACAGGTGCTGTATGGACACGCAGCACACCACTCTTCACTAAGAGTCCCTGTATACAGAATATACACTACATTGTGTATATTAAGCATGCCTGCCACTACTACTACCTCCATGCTACCAATGCTCTTTGTATGTACCCTGTTACAGTGATATCCTGCTGTATACAATTAAACCTGTGTGTACCACTACTGTGCCATGTTTCTGACCTGGAAATAAATCATGTACTGGTAGTGAGTCAAACGGAGAGACAAAATGTTATACTGTATATACTGGCAGGTGGATCATGTAGTCACGTATAACCAATAAGTATTTTTTATTTCTTTTTTTTTTACCTTTAAGGAAAAACGGTTAATTAAATAAAAAACATTTTTAATCCATGGAAACATTTATACATGTCGATATTGTGCCCTAGATACAAAAATTTCCTGTAATTGTTTATTTATGCTTAAACAGGTAATATGAACAATGTGGACAAGAGGTGTAGTTAGCAGATGGCACCACAACAAACAGGAAATCAGTAGCAATCACAATGTTGTATATAGAATGAAATCACTGCATGATATCCTTTATTACAGTTACACTTTCCTGTTTACATCAGTAACATAGCTAAAGTAGTTCTCCAGCTTTACAAAAGGAGACAATTATGTATTTAGACAAGACAGAGGATCCCCATGCACATATCCTTGAGAGTTCTACTAAATCTTACACAAAGTGGTGGCAATTCTTTAACTGGTAATCCTCTTACTTTTCCCATCATTTGTAATGGGGGCATATTTAACAGTATTGTGCAAATATGAATATACTGTGCTGCAAAATAGAATATTTGACATCTTATAATGAGAAATCACTATGTATAGTAAAATTGATATCATAAAAAAACTCCAATAGAGGAGAAAAGGATCAGTTTGTCCCAATGTAGCTATGTGTAAGCAACTTAGACACCCCTGACCAATGTCTGAGTCTTGCTTTAATAGAATTCCTCATACTTTCTTGTCTGGGAGGTGTCATTCAGTCCATGTATGATAAAGCCAAAAATATTACATTTTCCATGAAAACTTGGTCACTATTTTCCAATGGAGTGGATGGCTGATGAGTCATTTGGCATCGTAAACTATATGGCAGATTTAACAAAATTTACTCAGTAAAAATAAGTTGTGAAATTGTTGTGACAATTATTACGGATTTACCCAAATGTACTCTTCTTTACACTTATGCTTCTATGTTAATATTTTTCTTATTTATCCACATTATTTCATTTCACGTAGCTGTTTTCTCCTACAATCTAGTACTGATTGTTACAAGTCCCCCAGAGCTGGCTCTGTGATTAACACTTGCCACACCAATCATACTGCACCTCCGCAGTTTTCCATTACTTATTATGGCCCAACTTGTCTATAAATAATTTTCCCATTAATCCCCACCCTTATTCTTTTACATTATTCAGAAACTTTTTCCTTCTTTGTTGCCACTTTTGCTCACATCCCAGCTCAGGGGCATTGCAAGGTCAGGGATATTACATACCATTGACCATTGGTCACCACTTCTGTCAATCATTCACGCCATGCTTCTCTGTTTATATTGATTTTCAGCTGATCAAGCCTGGCAAATCAGCCTTACATTGGCCGACACCATTTCACACATAGCCAGCCATGACTAAGCTCCTGCAGGGAAACATCTTGGTAAGGGCACTCATGGATGCACCTAGGTCACCAGATTCTTTTAATTTTTCCACACATATTAAGCCTTCTCGCAACCTCTATTTGGGCATTTCCAGAGCAAAGTAGGGCATTCTATTCTATACCACTCATGTGAGGGGTTAAGCACTATGATCGGGTTAGTATGGGAATTCTCATTTAGCACTAAGGAAGTATACTTTTAATATTCTCTGCACTTTCATATATTCTTATATCCTACTCTGACCTGAAACACTCACCACTCTTATAATCACGCCCCACACTCATGTGTACAAACTTTTTATGTACTCTAATATTTAGTTGTTGGTGATTCAAAGTTATATTTTAAGCATATTCTATTCTGCTTTACACTGTGACACATAAAAATTAGTAGATGTCACAAGCACGTTTTCTTCTGGAAACAAATATCCTATGTCCAATGTGTACATCAGGCATGTCAAACTCAAAACCCCAATTGGGCAAAAAAAAGTCTAAGATAATGTGGGCCACAAGAAAAGTCTCACCTAGTAATCCCCATCCATGTGTCTCCAGCAACCCCAGTATTCCCCTATCATGTGTCTCCCGCCTCCCCAGTATTACCCATTCAGGTGTCTCCAGCCTGCCCAGTATTTCCCATTCATATGTCTCCAGCTCCTAATATCCCCCATCATGTCTATCCAGGTCTCAGTTTTTCCCATTCATGCGTCTCCAGCTCCCAGTATTTCTCATTCATGCGTCTCCAGCTCCCAGTATCCCCCATCATCATTATGCGTCTCCAGCTCCCAGTATCCCCCTTCATGTCTATCCAGGTCCCAGTATTTCCCATTCATATGGCTCCAGCTCTCAGGAGCCTCTCTAGCCTCTCCTGTCTATATCTTACTTACCTATGATGCCTTCCATTCGTTTCTTCCCTCTGCGGTGCATGCCGCCTTCTCTGTGACACTGGCGTGTCACTGTCATTTGCACAACCATAAAGTATTCTGTTTCTTGCTATGGCTGACGCAGCAGTTATACAAATCAGCTGAAAAGGGGTTTACTATCAGCTGTCCTGTGTAGCTGCTGCGGCAGCTGATAGCAGGCACCACTCTTTAGCCATGATCACCGGCCCTGCTTCCCTTTGTTAGATGGGGCCGCAAAAAGAAAAGCCCATGGGCCGCAAGTTTGACACATCTGGTGTATATTGTAGCTACATCAAAGATAAAAGAGTTTAAAATGAAAGATCACGGAGAAACATATCAAAAAGCTCCTTTCCATGAACCTTTGCTGGCACAAGGACTAGGTGTCGAAATAAAATAGAACATATTTCCTCCTAGGACAGAAGCAATCTCGCAAGCACTTCACCATACTTTAACTGGCACAACGAGTTAAAAAGAAAAATGTTATGTTTCATTCCACAACCACAGCAAGAATCTCTTAGCTAAAAATAATAATCTGAAGCATATTCTCCAAGAAGTGTCGGGTGAACATATGATTAGAGGGAAAGCGCTGACTAAGAGATGTAGCAATGTTAGACTTGTACATAAACCTATAATTACAGCAAACTGAGAGCGAACAAGTATTTCACCAGAGTAGTTCAAATGGAAGAAAACAGAAGAGGGAGTAAACTGATCCACTGTAGATCAAAATTGTCGCAGTTGGTCAGGAGGGACCATTTAGACTTAGAGGTCTGGAAGATAGTCGAGTCACACTCATTATGGGACAGAACCAGAATATGCCTCCACTTAGAACGCAGGAATTGTTAGAATATCCTATATATAATTTCTTACGTAATGAATGACATGAAACAAGATGGGTGACAAGATTACTAGAGGAAAGAAGGACACTTCTCATGAATGCATAGAATAGTACACACTATTAAATACATCTAGGGAAAAAGTTTACTACAGAAAAATTTAGAACTCTGCAATTACTTTTTAAAGATATAGAATAAAGTAGTACCAAGTGCTTTCTTGGAGAATATCCTTAAAATGTCGATTTATGCTTACAGCGTATTTTTTTTGTCAATATGACTGAAAAAAAACTACTGACAGATCTAATTAGAACTTCACTTTATTATTTTACAGCTTGTGCAATTTAAAATTCTGTAGTGTGTAGATATCTCATAAAAAAACTGGTGCTATCAAACTTGATGATAATGTAAAAGCATTATATTAATACATAGCTGCAGAAAGTGGATGTCTGCAGTGTATTCAGGACCATACCTTATGCTCCTCCCTTTCAATAGCAGATAATTTATGTGAAAACAGACTAAAGTTATGAATTCATTTCACTACTCTCCAAGAACTAACAAAAATAGTGCATAAAGTGAGACACAATAGTGGAGTTCAAAAAGTTGTTAATATGATCATGAACATACCTAAAAAGCCCTATGTTTCCAGGTTGCTGAAGAATTCAGGTTACCTCTCCATATAGGGTTGTGTAATGTTGTACAGCACATTCATAAATAGAAATTCTATAAACACTGTGTCCAAAAGTGCTTGTTAACTGTCACTGTATACATAGTCTACATCCCTAACCAATCCTTGTATGAGGTCAGGACTGCATTCTAAGATGTATGCAGGGAAGGTTACAAACAAGTCTTTACTAAGTAGAAGACTAGCAGTCACATTAAAAAAAATAAAAAAATTATAATATATATATATATATATATATATATATATATATACATACATACATACACACACACATATATCTTTTTAAATACACACACACACACACACACTCCTTGGGCATGTTCTGTGGTGTGAATAAACCTAAGTGCCATTGATAGGTCCTGCAAGATGATATATCTTTGTCAGATAGTCCACCCAAGATCAGTCAGTAAAACCACAAAGAAATGCATGACCTGAAGCTATTTAAATGCAGATGGAGGTTTCTCCAAACAGGCCTTCTGCAGTGCCCCTATTTCACTACGTCAAAGGGAGAAAATCTGTTAACACTACCTACATCAAGTCAGACAGTGCTTCATGGCAGTTTGTTGTAGGAAAATTAGCACATTGAAATAAAGTTGAACTAACAAAAACAAAAAGGAAAAGGGAAAATATATATTTACTCCAAATAAAGCCTAAGAAGTCACTATGGCATTTAGCTGGACATGTTGATATTTTTAAAGCGCACGCCTGCTATATAATGAGCCAGTTGCAAAATTAAACCACTGTTTACAAGCTTAAAAGTTGGTTAAAACTTCCACATTTTATTTTAACGTCATTAAAACATATTAAGTTTCCAATGCAAAGAGGCGAAAATATGAATATTTGCAGAGTCTGTAATAGTTATCAATAATGCAGCTTGCACAACCAGATACAATACAAGGTAAATGACAGTTTCCAGTCACATATATAAATTACATCTTATATATAAACAATACAAAAAGTACAAAAAAAATATACCAAAAACAGCCACCAAAGAATGAGGAGATAATCTATCTAATATTGTTGACAATAAACTGTCCCTATAGAGAAAACTAGCGTCCTCACGGGCGCACTTCACCCCAATGGGCTTATCTTACCCTCCCTGGGCTAGTACACATGTAAAATGTCCTCTCCGTGGTGGTAGTTTGGTGATGCTGCAATAGAGAAAGAGAAGGGGGGAGCCTCAGGTGCGCATTCCTGGGAGCCCAACGGACATCTGCTGCCTAAACTTTCTTAAAGTTGAACTAACCCTTGCTGTGCTGTATGTGATACACAAAACAAATACACACATTTTTATTATTATCACCGAGGTATTAAAACAAACATGAGTACAATTTGTATTGTACAATACGAGACACAGAAAAATGTGTTGAATCAAACAAAATGGAAGAATGGCACAATACATAGAATAAAGGTAACTGGAAATAATTGCTGAAAACAGTTAAAGTTTAATCAGTGCATAAGTGCTGTAGATTTATATTATAAAGGAGAACAAAATAAGGAGCTGCACAGAGAAGGAAATAATCCAAAATCAGCTAAAACTTCTCCAATACCACTTCAAGATACATCAAAAAAAGAAAGGCAGCTGTGCAGGAGGGGGTAAGGGAGATAGCATATCCCAACACCTAGCAGAGGTAGTAAAAGGTGGTAAATCAGAGGTCAATGGGGAGGGAGGGATCATTATCTTGTAACCGCAATAAATACCAAGTTTTTGATGAGTGAGTATATATTTGTTGTTTAGTAGCAGATGGAAGGGTATCAATATCATGCTCCCACTCTCCCATACTGCAGAGAACTTGACCACCCATTCCTCCCTCGTGAGAGCAGCTTCCAGCCAATCCATCCTGAAAATATAGAATAGTTTCTCTAAGCATAGTCTAAAAGGAGGGATACCCTGATGATTCCAAACCTGCAAAGTTTTAGTCTTACAGGTCGATGCGCTAATGGCCAGCATTGCGATATTCCAAGTATAGCCCCCTCTGCGATAAAGGGGAAATCATTTAGCAGGTTCTTCGTTTCGTATCTCCAGACCCTTAACCAGAAACAATGAACCAATGGTCAGCTCCACAAAACATGAAATATATCCGCCTCCCCCATGCCACATCTATAACAGTTGTGAGAAGCAGGCAAGCCTGCACAATAGCTACGTAGAGGGGAAAGATTTGTCCTATGTCCATTTAAAAATAATTCCCTGTACATACTTGCAGGTATAAGAGTGCAGGATTCCTCCAGGGACTTAAGCAAAGTTTCTATATATACTGTGATTAACCAGTAGAGGCCCCATTATAATCAAATTCTGTTATTAGGAAAGTATGGAGGGCAGTAATTGCACCCTGTGATGGAGTAGATTTCAAAAGGAGGGTATCCAACAGATTATACAAGTCATGTTTAGAAAAGCATCTAGTAATCATTAAAGCATAAAGTTGGGCCTGGAGACATGCTAAAGGAAAATTAACTTCTTCAAGAATAGCCTCTAAAGCATTGGGATTAGCTGATGGGATTGGTATAGAGATAAATAGTATTCCTGAAATTTTTGTCAGATATCCTCTGATTTTGTATATAGGTTCGCTGAATAGGGCTTTTTAAGGTAAAATGACTACAGTGCTTCCAAGTTTTTTCAACATATTAGCCAGAATGCATTTTAGTTTATTCCCCCACCTATAATACTTATTTTAAGTACAGTCTAGGCCACGTTGGGGAAGGATTCAAGTAAAGAGCGTGCCTGGTGACATTCATAAGTGTAGCATATAAGAATGGAACGAAACGGAAAGTGCCTGTCACAGCGCCCTGTGCTTATTGTCTGCCTCCCGCTTTTTACCCACAACATAGTAAATAAAACGCTCACGAAGGACGGCTTTAGATGCCTCCCAAAATATGACTATATCGTCCCAATGTTCAATATTGGTATTTTGGTAATCCATCTACTTCCCTACTATATACTGCTTAAAATCTTCAGACTGATAAAGATGGGAGGGAAAGCGCCAGAAACGCATGCTTGAACTAGACTGAGGATGGTTGACCATCAGAAAAACTGGAGCATGGTCGGAGATAATGATATCCTCAATTATAGCCTTATGTATAAATGTTATCAACTCATCCGCCACCAAGATACAGTCTATGCAAGAGAGGGATCCATGGGCAGCAGTGAGGTGGGAAATAATAGATCCATGGGGTTTAATAAGTGTCAAGGGTCCAACATGAGATTTGTATTGCGGTGAGTGAGAAAACGGGAAAGGTCACTGAAGAACAAATCTGTGGCATTACTGGCGGCTTACAGGTTCACCAAGGAATATCTAGTATTATTAATTAAAATGTCTAGAAAAATGAATATGGCCTCTGGGTCCAAATATCTATGCCTAGTTTTGTATCTCAGATTCCACTGTAAAAGGATAGCAACTCCGCATGATTTGGAATAAAAGGACGCAGTAATACATTGTCATATCCATGTATCTCTGAGGCAGGACGAGTCCCCGTCTCCAGTGAGTTTCTTGAAGAAATGTAATGCCAGGGTGTAATTTTTTGAGAAAGGAGGTCACTTTTTTCCCCTCTTAATCGCCCACGTTCCATAATACAATATCAAAATGAGAGGAAATGGTTAAACTAGTGGAAGGAGTGGGAAGGATGTGTGAATGTGAGCTCCGGTGGCAGCAGGCAACAGCTGTGTCTAGAATTTGGGTACCTCTTCAGCCCAGCTTCCAAAGAGGTCATACCCAGGACGAGAACCTGCGCAGCACAGCGTCGGGAAATGCAGCAACACAGTAGCAACTTTTATACTTGGGCATTTGTATGAGCCAAAGGACTACATTCCCAGTGTAAAATCTCTCAGTCCCTCTTCTGCTGATGGCTTATCAAGCTACCATATTAGGCCTGTGGTTGGTTAGGCGATCGTGAAGGAGATGTTGGGCATAAAAAAATGATCCTTAGATTTAGGATACTTGAGTATGGCCGTTTTCTGTTACTCTCAAATTGGCCAGGTAAAAATGTTAATTATGTTCTGTCAGGTATCTGCAGACTGGTGAGAACTCCTTTTGCTTTTGTGTCACTGACACCGAAAAGTCTTGGAATATTAGAATTTTATCATCCACAAGCAGCTGAGGCAATTGTCTGTAGGCCATAAGTATTTTCGCCAAAGAACAAAAGAGAGGTCAGACTCTCCAAACAAACATTATATACTACTATGTATCAGCACATACATGAAAAATAGGGTTTAGATCACAATATAGCTATATTGGGTTAAGCTCACCTGTGCAGCATCAAGGCACCTCCTGTAGGGGAGTCCCTATCCGTTTGCTATACGTGTACTCAGGAGGTCTGTATTAAGACACTAAGTATTTTCTCTTTAGTATGAAAGTCCAAAAATCAGGCAATAACAGGTCTTGCTCTATTGCCATCACCCTGGTGTTCCGGTCCATCATGCCTAGTGGTGGCAAAATCAGTTTAAGAATTGCTGGTGCCATAGCAGACATAGTCTGTGCTGTGATGATGAGCTCTTGTTGGCGCTCTCCATGCTAATTTTGCAAGGAATCAGGAGAAGGAGGAGATAAGACATGCCTGCCGGTAGTTGATTTACTATGTGTAGAGGATCTTGAAGGAGCTAGTGGAGGATGATGGATTGTCAATGGACCCATCAATCCCATGGGACCAGTCAAGGATCTTGAGTGGTAAAAAGATATGAACCATCAAGGGTTTGTTAAGGATGAGTTGAAAATTAAAAAAGGGAGGGGGGAAAGAAAAAAATAAAGAGAAGTAGGAGAGATTACATTAGGAGGGAGATATCAGCGGAGATTTAAAAGGAGGCCCCAGGTAATGGGCGTAAAAGAAATAAGCTACATAACAAAAGTGCAGTTCTCAAGAAAACAACAAAGGTATTTGGCAACAAACAAGTACTATAATAGTAGTAAAACCTTTCTGCTAGTTAGATAATATGAAGATGAATGGCCTTGGAAATTGACTTGGTATATTATTATTATTGAAAACTGTGCGATAACAAATAAAGCGATGTACAGAATGTCTAAAAACACCAGAGTGTTAACACCAAGGGCCAGATTTACTAAGCTGCTGGTTTGGAAAAGTGGAGATGTTGCCCATAGCAACCAATCAGATTCTAGGTCTCATTTTCCTATTATATACTAGAGAATGTCAGCTAGAATCTGATTGGTTGCTATGGGCAACATCGCCACTTTTCCAAACCCACAGCTTAGTAAATCTGGCCCCAAGAAATAAACTTAGACAATAGAATATATATAATAGCTTGGCCATGGATTTGCTATGAATTGTTACAGCATGACGTTTGAGAATGGGACAAGTAATACATACTTCAATAGTAAAGTGAGTAGTAAAGTATCAATCCACCTGGCAAAAGCAAAGAGCTTGCTTGTTATTGCGTTTGAAATAAGATGAAAATGATGATAGTGTCCCTCCAAAGTGAATGAGAGTAAAATGATGTAATAGATGCAAGGCAAGTAGTGTTGTAGTATATATGCAGACTGATGATACACTTGAAAGCTTGCGTGAGACAAATCTGAAAAATGACTGAAGGAGCACGTGTGGGTAGATGCCAAAATGATTTAGTGTAGAGATGAGGCCGATCAGGGAACAAAAAACCAACTCCAACAGGGTAGTGGGGTGCAGAAAGCAATGACCAAACAATTGTATTATGTAAAATGGCTGTGTGGTGGGAGAGGTCCTATGCCAAAATTCAAAACGAGACAGTGCTATAAACTGAATAAACTATATTACTCATATAATGAAGTGATGGCTGAAAACAACACCCGTGTATATATAATAGAAATAATTTATTTAAGTTTATTTAAATCATTCTGTTGATTCTATTTTTTTTATTAGAGATATTCTATGTGTTTCAAATAAACTATTTCTATGATATATACGCTGGTGGTGTTGTTTTCAGTCATCACTTACTTCATTATATGAATACTATAGTATATTCAGTTTACAGCGCTGTCTCGTTTTGAATTTTAGTTTTATATTTTTTATTTCAGGCCCTACAGTTGACAGCTGCGTTATCTGAATGAGCTGGAGCGCCAATACCATTTTAATTTTTGGTTTTGTTTGAGGTCCTACACCAAGGCTGGTTGTAATGTAGTAACTTGCTGATTTTCTAAATCGCAGCGTATGAGGTGTAGTGCTTCCCTCTGCAGATAAAGGGTTGTTGAAGGCTGCTTTAGCCTAGGCTCGCGATAGCACTCTAATACAGCGAGAAAGTAGCCTATGAATATAGACATCCAAGGTGGTGGTCCTGCCACTAATCTGTCTCTACCTGTATGCTATTCAGGAGGCAGTGTTCCCCAAGCATGTTCCACTTCATACTGTCCAAGAAATATCACAAAAGATATAGCAGATCTAGGATGGGGACGATTAGGATCCAAATAATGTAATGAACTCCCACTGTATAAGAAGAAACACTGTAGAGATATATTCTGGTAGTGACTAAGTTCAGGGGGGTTGCTTACAATGACAATACGTCTATCCAAGATGGCGCTCCCACCAACTTTCCTCCTTTCCCATGATTCAGACAATCAATGCAGTGCACATGCCCTCTTTAGACAACAACCACCTCAAGCTGTATAAGGGAATCACTGCAGACTCTGGGAGGCCTGAGAGGGGATAGGACGACAGAGGTGAGACTAATGCCCCGATATAGCTCACCAAGATGGCTCCCATTGATTCACTCCATGGTGCTATACAGGAAATAAGAACTATGTGTAAAGAACTTGTCTCTGACATATGGTCACCACACCGATCCCACCGCAAATTCTCCATCACTAGGGAGACAGCTCAACAAATGCAAATGCTCCCGCAAGTTGGAGGCAGTCCCCACAGCTATCAGGCCTCAACACGCAAAGACAGACTCCGTGGGAAAACTTTGGCTCCCAGCAGCAGCAATCCTATCAAAGTGCCGCTCCTGAGCAAGAGAAAACACCACCAGCATCCAAGGTAGCCAGCAGCTGGTTTCCTCCCCGATGGCCAGTGATATAACAGGTAACGGCCAGGAACCGAGGTAAGAGGCAGCAACCGTAATACGCCACCTGCTGCAAGTCCACCTTGACATATTTTAATTTCAAATAAAAATAGTTTAGATATGCAGGTCTTTGCTGCAATACAGCATACTGCCAATAACTGCAGTGATTTAAGCTTACTGCAATGCTGGCTACACACTTCACAATAATCTTACACCCAACAGCCTAGTCAGCCAAACAAACTAAAGCCTTGTCCAAAATTTAATGTTACAGTATTTCAAGTTATCAGACAGTGAAGAATAGGCTTTAAAGAACACTTAATGGTTAGAATAAGGCTGTATGGACAAGACACAAACCTGACAGTGAACGATGGGCAATTAAAGCTTAATTATCATATCTATTGATGCCTACAAAAGTGTACATTTTAAAAGAGCACTTATCACCCCTAGTTAAGAACCATGATATGTTCCAAAGGCAGATGAAAAGAATTCTAATCAGGCTTTATAAAACTTTAAATCAACGTGGCTTGCATCCTGAAGAGCTGCGTCCTGGCTATTTACTCGCACTACATCAGTGATATACACAGTGCTGCAGTAGCTACATGATAAACTAGGCTAGGTACAATACATTTATTCCATCTAAATAAAAGTCATAGTTCCTGGAAAAGCACAGTATTACCACAGATATAGTAAAGGAAGGGCACTCCTCAAGTAGCACTGAAACGGTTAACAAAAAAAGAGTAAAAACACCCCTTACAGCAAGGCAAGCCTAACTGAAATATGGATGAAGGCAATGATAATATGACACACAAATTACACAGCCCTAGGGCACAGTTAGTGAGACAGCAGCTATACCGGCAGAGCCACATTCTCTACGTGTTCACACATGCACAGATCTGAACTATGGATCCTACTACTGCAATCAAAACAGTTCTCTAGAGGTAGCATGTGTGTCTCAGCCTCCAGCTTCTGGTCCTCGCCACGCAGCTAAATTTGGTATGACCAAAAAAAGATTTGACTGAATGCACCATATAGGCCTTTGAAGAGTTAAATTACTTAGACAGTGTGTGCACATTTTACACACACACACACACACACACACACACACACACACACACACACACACACACACACACACACCTATTTAAAGGACAACAAAGATAATTTGTCTTTATTCTAAATTAATTCATTACATTTGAAAAGTTATTTAACTGAACTTTAACAGATATATTTCTGACAGAAAGACCACAATTAGAAGTGTTTTGTTGTTGCTTGTGGTGTGACAAGAGCAGCATTCAGATGACGAACACACAGGTTTTCTTTCTTCACTTCACACTCTTTACTGTCAGGATGAGAGTGACAGCATGAAAAAAAAACTATCCAAACCGTTCTCTTGTAAAACTAACACTTGCCAACACGGTTCAGCCATCTAGACACGGCCAGCTTGTTCAGTATTGGTCGACACAGCCAGCTTGTTCAGTATTGGTCACAACGCACAACTATTTAATAATAATATATATTATATAATGGCCTCTTACAGGCATGTCCCTTATTGGAAGAGCTATTAGCCACACATTACAGTCCAGACAGGCAGATGAGCCAGACCAGGTGACAGGCAAGGGTCAATAGAACACTTGTCTTATTTTTACTTGGCTACACTAATACTCTCAGAAAAGGGTGAGGACTAAGGAAAAATAACATGTCTGGATAGAGTGAGCTATGTTGGAGCAGAAGGTTCTACATTTAAAGATTCCACAGGTTAAAACAAAGCAAATGAGACAAGGTTTGACTAATTGGACAGATTACACCATCCTGTAAAATCAGAAATTGATCAGATGATATAGTAATGCACCTACAGCCCACAATCAAGTTTATGTCAGAGATATTATTATTCTCTAAGTGCAGTTATTAATATTTCCCTTTCTGTTGCTTCTATGGCAGATTACATACATATAACAGACTTCAATTATAATTAAACAATGTTACTAGTATCATGGAAACAGTCAATATAAGTAGACAGTTCAAAATTATCACACAGTATCTAAATAATCATATTTGTAAATATTCATTACTAATTGCTTCAGGGTAGGCTGGTGCATTCAAATATAAATGCTTATTGTAACTATAGATCTGGAATTTAAAAAGTTACATTCGCTATAACAATTACTAATTACAAAAATAAATGTTTTATGGGTACACATGTAGAAGAGTCTGCTTACTATGTACTTTACCATTACAGAGAAAACAACTCTAACTCTAACATACTAAGAGTACTGAACAGCGATACCTGTTAAATATGCAGACAATAAAACCTAACACTTAGGGCCACATTTTTTCAAAAAGTGGAGATGTTGCCCATAGCAACCAATCCGATTCTAGCCGACATTCTCTAGTATGTAAAAAGAAAGTGAGAGCTAGAATCTGTTTGGTTGCTATAGGCAACATCTCCACTTTTCCAAACCGGCAGCTTAATATATATGGCCCTTGGTCTCAGAAATCTGAGGGGCACAGAATTATCAGACTAAGATCTTCTATTAAACTTCTTCATATTGCTACAGAATCCATAAGAACAGGGGGCCTGCCACATCAGATGCCCATAATAATAAAATAAATACTCTTTTAACATAAAGACAAATTCCTATAAAAATCAACAGGTCAATAAATAAAATAACAACTTATTTCTGTACAGAAGTGATGAAATCTACTAGATGGTGGTCATCACAGTAAAATATAACATAATATAGCTTTTGATAGATGTGGTTTTCACAGCCTCCCTGGATATTGGTTTGACTAGTTCACCCTCAATAGCACTTTGTTGTTTGGTTTAAGGTTTGCCTTAAAGCAATTCTTTTTCAAAGTAGATCAATCATCTTTCAAAAGGAAAAAGAGAATACGGTCCAGCAGGAGGTCACTAAGGGCAGAAAATGTGGTCCACTACAAGCTGCGACACTTAGCTACTGATATGAGCATGAACAACGCTGTCTACACATGAAGAGATGTTGTCCAGACTGGTTGTTTTAGACTTGAGCTTTACATACAGAACTAAAAGCCGCACTCAAAAATAAGGTAGAATAAACCTTTCCAATCCATACCCCACAAAATAAGTTGGACACTTAATTCAGTTGGACCAAAAGAAGGAGATACAAAATTAGGCAAAAAGGGCTAACACCCTTAAATGTCCCACATATTATGTAGGTAAATCCTTTGGTGCTACTCAGCCCCTCCGAAAATCAGAAAATTAAAATAGTAACTTTTATTAATGTACATTAAAATATAAGTATTTCAGGGTCCAAATGTGTGGGCAGAGGGAGGGAAAGGTGGGGAGGTAGGTGGCAATGATGCCAGCGAAATATAAAAACAAATATAAATTATAGTGTTACACGAGACAAAATGGTGATATAAAAACAAACAGATGAGGAAACTATTAATATGCTGATTAATTTAATGAATAGACCTAAAACGTATATCCTAGTAAACTCCTGTATATTAAAGTGCTAAAAAGCTCTAACAGTAAATTGGTTATAGTTAGAACATAGATATATCATGTATCATGTGAGTTTCCCACTAAGTGATCACCACAAATAAAGGGAGACATTTACGTAGTTAAATAATACAAAGAGATGTAATTAAATTAAGGTCTAATAAAAGATAAACTTTATTAACAATAAAGTTTCCTCGTATGCAAAAAAAAAAACAAAAAAAAAAAAACACCTAGACGAGCTTTCTCAAGGCATCAACATGTCTAATGGCGGGTAAGTATATTTATAGTGACAACAGCCAATCATCTGTCTTGTAGGAAAACCAACTTCCCTTTCTAATCAGAGCCTATTGACCAACGCATCAGTGATGATTCCCCGATTCTCCATGACTGACAGTAAGTACAACCAATAAGAAAACTTAACAGAAATAAGGAAATAGGACACTAAAGTAGCACTGACAGGTATATACAAGCATAAGGGAATTAACTACAAATATAATCATGATTATAGAGATCGCCAGAAAGAGATTCACAGTGAAACCTAACAATTTAACCGGAATAAGAGAATGACATCAAATATATAGAGCAAAGTGACAGAAACCCTTGTGTGACTGCCTATGTAGTACAATAAAATTCTCCTACATAGTACAGTAAATCATCCAGATTCTGAGAGAATCAAATATCCGATTGCGAGTTCCCTTACGAGGAAACTTTGTTGTTAATAAAGTTTACCTTTTATTAGACCTTAATTTAATTTAGTTTCCTTTATTTGCGGTGATCGCTTAGCGGGAAACTCACCCGCAAATATCATTCTATCTATTTAAAATGGGACAAGCTCTCCTGCTTTGAAGGCTATATTGCCAGAGAGTCTATTTACTACTGCTATTTAATAATAAGCACCTCTCTGCAGGATAAGCTGCTGCCTACTTTGCACCCATTTAAATTTGAATAGTTTACCTGCTTTGTAAACTGCACTTTCCGATAATACTACCGCTGCTCATTTATACCACTTGTATTATTTCCATATTTCTTTGAATTTAATTTGTTACTTTGGCTTATGAACAGCACCTTCTGTGTAGAGATTGCTGTTTGTTTATTTGTATTGGGAACTATATAAATATTTACTCAAAAGTAGTATTTACTGCTGATAAAATTTACCCAATTATTTGGAATATAATTCACAGGGATTTATGCTTTAATCTCTGCCCTAGTCATTGTAACAATGTATTCCTACAACTAAGGGATGTTGCATTTGATACATTTATAACAATTACTTTTCTGTAGCTTCTTGCCAAAGCAGGTTACTGTTGACACATGATATATCTATGTTCAATAGATAATAGTATAACCAATTTACCGTTGGGAGCTTTTTAGCACTTTAATATACAGAAGTTTACTAGGATATACGTTTTAGGTCTATGGATTAAATTAATCAGCATATTAATAGTTTCCTCGTCTGTTTATTTTTATATCACCATTTTGTATTGTGTAACACTATAATTTATATTTGTTTTTATATTTCGCTGGCATCATTGCCACCTACATCCCCACACATTTGGACCCTGAAATACTTATATTTTAATGTACATTAATAAAAGTTACTATTTTAATTAAACCATTTGTCATTTTGTGGACTATCAGAGTGCACTCAACAGTACCCCTCTTTCTTCTTTTTTCTAAGTATGTTTTAGACTTGAAAAAGGAGTATGGAAAATCTTGGCTCTCGGCAGATAGGCCATATGATCTGCGGCATCTTATTTGGCCAAGGCATGCTGGAAAGTTTATTTCGGCAGTATTTGTAAATAAGGTATACAATTTTATTCTGATATTTCACAGGGCATGATATTCTTCAAGTCAAAACTACCATTTTCTCCATGCTTGCGCATATGTCCCTTTAAAAATTTGACTTGCTCACAGGTCGTTAATTACATTCCTGTCCTATCCACCACAAATTTATGGCTATTAGACTCCAAATTATTATCCGGCCCTAAGATATAATATTGTTGACTCCTGGCTTACATGATCATCACTTTGTGCTTCAATTGTGTCTCATATAATCCTTTTCTCTCCCCACACCTCATCAGATTCATATCTACCATGTGTGAGGTGTTATTGGATATGAATTAGTGTTTATCAGGCATGTATGTGTGATTGTATACAGACAGTTATCTCGCTGCTGAAAATTAAGAAAAATACAGGATTATTTCTTTTATCATTTTTAGTTTTAAGGTTTACCAAGACTGTTTATTAATATCATTTAAGCTCTTAAGTTTTGTTAGGACAGGGGTTATAGGGAAAAAATTCTGTCTGCCTTTAAATGATCAAAGTTCCACAATATTTAATATGCAGAAATTTACATTTAAAAAAAAAAAAAAAAATAACACAGACAGAAATACACTACAAAACTAGCAAAAAATATTTTTACCTTTAGTCTGTGAAGATGCAGAAAGCACTTTTCTCTAATGCTCTCTCTCTCTCTTCAAGTGCCCCCAGAGAACTTCAGACGTGCATGGACTCCTAACCCTGCACAGAAAAGAAGATTTCTATTTTGATGGCAAGCTCTAATATGGATGTCTACCAAGGCTACTTAATTGAAAATAATGAGACTAAAGACTAAAACTGAAGCATTAGCATGAAAATTGTATTATTTGTGCATCCATACAATATCATCAACAGAAGTAACTGCTCTAAGGTTGATGTTGCCGATTACCAGAAAACATATTTAATCACATGCATATACAGTAATAAAAACCATACAACTATAGTTCAAGTATTAAGATGAACAACTTGTGAGGGGGCTATTACCGCATGGGGAGGGCAGATAAAGGTTAACATATCATTTGCATATTGTTGCTTATTAACATAAAACGACATAATATAACTAGACAAAAATAACAACAAATAGTTTTGAACTTTAGTGGTCATTAATAAAAGCAAATTATAAATGCACAGCTTAAGTTTATGCTGAGGAAAACTAATAACTTATGCGGACATAAGCAGCTATAATTAAGCAATACAACCTGAGCTTAATCCCTTCAAAGTTCTCATTTTGCAACATGGATGGGATTATTTAATAAGAATAGTTATTGGACATATTGTATGTAAGATGCTGTATCCCTGGGGATGATTTGGTGATAAAGTACAAATAAATATTCACACTACACATAAATAAAAATAACGACATTTACAAAATTAATCATAACAAAGATCAACGCTCTCTTAAATTCTAATAAACAGTTCTCATACTACTATAATACTTCCAACTCTCAAAAAGTTGAAATATCTTAATACAACTTATTTTATCTTTTTTACTCCAAACGTGCATTTATTACACGACTTGTGTTCCCTCTGAGAGAAGTCACTATTTGCACTGCATTTAGCTACCAAACGATATGTGAATTTGCTCAATTCACAACCTTACAGCTGTGACCATATTTAAAAGGGGAATCAGAGTCCTTGTAGGATTTTGGTTATATATTTAGCATCAGATTTCTCAGGCTAACACTTCATACTGTGTGGGAGTAGGAGTGGTGATAGTTATGAAGGATGTAGTACAGTGACTAACCATGACTGGGGGAGCACAGGAAGCACATAATTACTACTTGGTTAAACACAACCATTATGTCATATTGCAACAGCTGTAAAACACATTGGCAGACATCCCACTGATCTTCAGTACAATAAGAAATAAGGAAATGATTCTTTCCAGTCAATGCTTAGCACTTTCCTGAAAAGGCAGAATATTCCTGAGGACCATTGTATTTTTCCTTTATAGAGCATTAAAATCCCTGGTCACAGAGTTATGAAGGAGATCAGACTTTGGCATACACGTGCGTATTACCTCACACTTTCATAGACAATAGCACTGCAGAGTATAAAGGCATTCATTCAACTAACTAGAGTGTATACATAATTTATAGAGCAACATTGCAGTATAATTCCTGAGGACGCATTATTTTTAGGCTCCTCTGCCCTGCTTTATGCTCACATTAGTATATTACCTGATGGTTCTGCTGCTCAGACAGACCAGAAAAGGTACAAGTCACTCTACTCAGATGGCAATGCTTCTGTAACTAAAAGCTATCATAGCCAATTACTCCATAATGGTTCCCTCCCCACGTTCTCCAAGCTAAACACCCTCTTTCCCCATCCTCAGTGTGGTCCAACACTCAAATCCGCTATCCCCAGACAACTCACGCTACATTGCAGCTTGGGAATGTGATTTGACTAACTCCCCTTCAATGGAAGAACGGTCAAGCATCTACCAGATTTCACACGTATGCTCCCGTAGCCTCACAGTGGTTGAATAAAAATCTTAACTAGATGATCTAGAATGCCCCAAATGCTTCACTCCTTTCTCCCCCGTGTTCCCTCCTCATGCTGGTGATGTGACCTCTCAATGGTCTCCTTAGCCCACATCTGGTGGGGTTGTCCTAAACTTGTTCCTTTTTGAGAGAAGGCCTTTGAAATAACAAAATAAAATGATACGCCCAGATATACCCACAGACCCCAAATTTTGCCTTCTAGCTCTTCTTCCAGGTTCTATTTCCTCCCTCAAACACTCTCTCTTGCTTCATCTCAGTAATGCTGCCAGGGAGGTGGGCTACTGTCTTTTGATGCCTCCAACCTCATAAGGATATTCATGCAGGATTAATCTCTCCACTAGAAACTTAGCCCTGCAATAAACTACATTACCCACCCTCCCATTTCACCTTCTTTTCCCTCCTCTTTAATCTAGAGAAGCTTCTACTTAATTAAATCCTGTTAGTAAGGTTTCATGCTTTATTGTTGTCTCTAGATATGTCATGTCATCAGGCTAACCTTCCAATACCTCCAACTGATTTTTCTTAAGGTTTCGCTCTCATCTCTCACTGCGCTCTATCCCCTGCTCCCTGATCTTCCAAGCTTGACACCTCACATTTTGAGTTGTGCTCTGTGCTTGCTTCACTTTTTGTGATATTTTATATTCATATTGTAATATTTACTATGCTGTCCATCCCTACAGTGTGTCTGTATCGTATTTTGTATGGCGCTGTGGACACCTTGTGGCGCCTTATAAATTAAATGATGATGATATTATTATTATTATGTATGGCTTTGTACTTCCAATTTACTGCCTGTTTATAAATGAATTTATCTAAAAGCTATTATACCTTGAGAGCAACCTATAGACATTCATTTAATTTTATGTTATTGAGAATTAACTGAGATTGAGATAGGTAGGCCTGAATTATTGTTTGTGTCTGCAATTTGCCTTTTATTAAAATTTATTGGCCTTTTCTTCTTTTATATTTTTTTCAACTTTTGAGCACGGGACTAAGAACCAGGCAACTCTAAAAAGGGAAGACGCTGTCCCTAGGGGACAAGGTGCCATTTATATGAACAAACAGAGGACCTGTAATGGAAAGACAATCTGTTGGAACACATACCATAACTAGATATTCTAAGTTTACCAATTAACA
>WWET01000246.1:201551-220434 GCA_011038615.1 Limnodynastes dumerilii | reverse complement strand
TACACACACACACACACACCACACATACACACATTTTAGTGGCTGTAACATATGTGTGCAATATGTGATGACAACATTAAGACAGACAACGCCTTTATTCCAATGACAGGAACTTTGTGAAGCCTCAGGATGTGAATACACTGTGTCTGACATGTTACAAAAATCAGTTTGATGAGATGATAACACTACAGTTATCAGTGCTGCATGAGAATGGTCTGTCTGTTTTCTGCCAGGGAAATTATGTTGATAACTCCATTCTAAGGAACCAGTTAAACATAAAAAGTTTTTTTTTTGTGTAAGCAATTAGCAGGCAATGCAATGAGAGCAATCATTATTAACTAGTCCTGGAACCTAATCTGCCTGGCTTTTGATAAATTACACTTCTAAGGAGGTGTGTGTGTGTGTGGTCGTAGGGGGTACTATTTTGTATCCAATGTGCTACATAATTTAATTTGGTTTCCAGCTTTTCCCATACATTTCATTTGATTTCCAGAGTTTTGTGTCTCTAATGTATATCTGGGTTGCTTTTGTGTGAATTCAGTGTGTATGTGGCAAAGTGTGTGTGTGTGTGTGTATCTGGATTTTGTGGGAATTTACATTTAATATGGTTTCCGGCTTTTCTCATACACCTAATATGGTTTCCGGCTTTTCTCATACACCTAATATGGTTTCCGGCTTTTCCCATACATTTAATATGGTTTCCGGCTTTTCCCATACATTTAATGTTTCCGGCTTTTCCATACATTTAATATGGTTTCCGGCTTTTCCCATACATTTAATGTTTCCGTCTTTTACCCTTTTCCATCTACATGCACAATGTTTATGAAGTACTGTGTAACAGAGGTAACACTGGGGTTATCTGAGGTACATGACTTGGACAAGAGCCATCCTTTCATACCAGCAGCTAGATTTTTTCTCACATGGCAAAGACAACAACACTGCTATTTATTACTACCCCAAAAGCCTTCTATAAAACAAGAAAACAACAGACACAGGAAACACTCATCAAGCTCAATAATTATAATTGATATCACTGGTTCCATAGGATGCCACAAGTCATAGGCTTTTCTCATGTCTGTGAATTGATAGAATACACTCCATAATATAGGTTTAGACACAAAATGTCTGCCTTCATTGAGGGTAGGTAATAAGAGCAATGTAATTGGAGAATAAAATGTAAGGTTTAATAAGCAAAAAATTTATTTGCTATTGCTCCAAGCCACTACAGTTGCATATGAGATATAATGTATAGCTTTTATTTACTTGCTTTCACAGCCATAAAAGTGGGAATAGCATTATTTCTTGAATAAAGTACATCCAATATGACCAAGAAATATCAGATGCATCGTCTGGAAAACAGTTTGCTGACAAATAGAAACGTGTAATACTCCACCATGAGCCGTCTGCTTTGATTCTCCGGTGATGTTATCACAGAAGCAAAGACATGTATAAAAGGCATATTGTCAGCCAAATAGCTAACTGTCCATATGCCACATGCATAGAGAAAATGTATTACAGGCTCTGTGCCAACAATACATAGAAAGCATCCAATACTATCCATGCAGAATAATTTTTAGTCACCTGGTCATTCTGTATCAGTCTAGTGAATACTAAATACAGTCAACAATCACGATTCAGTACTCTTACATGACTAAGTGCCTAGCAAATACTGCTTTCGCTATACCCAGACAACAGATGTATGGTCTGTCAGCCAAGACAATATACCTGTCTCACAAAATAGACTGTGAATATGCATTTAATTTCCCAGCATGGTATTCTAAGATGTTCAACGTTCACTATTTATTATACAATAGCATCAGATGTCGCTATATTTTCTGGAACGACTTCACAGTTCTTGTCATTACTAATTCTAGCAATATTATCTATTAAAACCATCAATGACTTCTGCAACTTAAAAAACTATACAAGCTGCCTGTATTTTGTATTAGCCTTCAGTGGATCTATTACTGTAGGATTGAACATACACAAACACACAAAAAATGTTGAGCGTAGCTTAAAATTAAACCACACAGCTGATTAAAATGCCCAAAAATATGCCTTTGTTGAGGTAGATCCGGTTGTTGACAACACAGGTCTGTGTAAGCAATTATTAGGTACCAAGGAAAATTGGGTCTAAACATTTGTACTGCCAACTAAACATATGTACATGTATGAATTGGCAACCTAAGTGATTGGCTAAGCTTAATATATCAGATGACTTGGTCAGTGTTGCCAAACATCTAGAATGAAAAACGTGTACGTACATATTCTACATACTTTCATATTAAAAAGGGGAAAGTAAAGTCACTAAGTAATTAAAAGCAGAGTAAAATGAATCTAGAGGCATTTTCCCTGCATACCTAGTGACAGGTAGAGCACATTCTGTAATCACATGTTTCGGGTTGCACTAAGACAGTTTTGCAATGTATGCACTGAAGCAGAATATTATAATACTTTTTTAAAAAGATAAGTACATTTCTAGAAAGACTGAACTGAAAATTCCTATGAACATGGCTCTACAAACAGAAATTGGGACCTGGTTACTGGCTTGAAGTAAAGTAAAACCGCTGGTTTATCCATGGGGTATCTATATGTCTATATATGTCTATACACACACACACAAAATACCCCCAAAGTATATGTTAAATCTTAAATCTAAACATCAAGAGAGTCACTGAAACAATGTTTTTTACAATATAACAGAAAAGAAACGATAGCTGTGCATATGTTACGTCACTTAAGTGCGGGGCCATTGATAATAAAGTATAAGTAGCTTAAAACTTCACACTACATAAAGGCTTATCTACAAACAGCCCCTCTAGGACCTGCTTTTCTGAAATCACTTTATCCCCGCATTGGACCTGATTCACAATTTGCGGCTTTTAAGGTGCGCAAATTTAAGAAGGGACAAACTGCGCATGCGTAGTAATTTAATGTATGCAATCTGCCTTGGACTTAAGAACAGGATGGCTCTGCATCACCATTGCGAACCTAGTTCATCTAGGTTCGTTAGGACTTAAGAATGAAGGGGCGTGCTGGGACAAATTAAGAACTAAGATAAGAGTGGGTGGAGGGAGCCATTTAAATGGGGAATTATGGGTGCAGTTACACAACAACATTCCTAATTAGCCGGCATATGCACACAACTACAAACCTAAAGATAAGGAAGCCCTATGGCATTCGTAAGTTGGCTAAGAACCTCAAAACGAAGGGTGTGTCAGGGGAGTGGCAAGCTACTTGGGTGCGTAAAATTAAGAACCTAAAGCATTCGTAAGTGTAAATCCAGTCCATTGCGTGTTGTATCAGGGAACAATTCAACCACAACTAATCACCATTTTTCATGGGCATTGTGACTTGGTTATCTGTTAGAGGATGAGAGGCATATTTGTATAGATAGAACATTTAATATCTGAATCCATAGCAGGATATGCTGTACTGTCTTATGATCCTCTTAACTTTATCTAAACTGTACTTTGCTAAAAAGAATTGTCAAATTTCTGCATCTCCCCCACTAGACACAAAAAGGTCCGGATTCAGCGTTACATAGTTTTGGTCTTACGTACATTGCTTTAAGAATTGAGCTACTACGCATGCGTGGTAGCTTATTTCCGCTATCTACGCACCATTTCTGTACGTAGATTACGCAATCTACGGACAGAAATGGTATGTAGATAGCGTAAATAAATTCTTAAAACATATGTAACACGAAAACTACGTAACTGTGAATCCGGACCAAAATGCTTGTCCAGGTAACCTGGTCTGACTCGAGTAATTATAAGAAGCAGAGCGTGCCATCATGCCATTAATTATATTCTCGCTTCCTGTTCTTTCAGTCTGCTGTATTTAACCAGCATTTACACAGGCAGCAAATCAATTGCACTCATATCCCATAGACAGTGGTCTTCAGTAATATCCTTGAAGTAGTAAACTTTAAAACAGGAATCAATTTTCCCTTGAATCTGTTTTCCCATTGCAAAGTCTTTAAGAATATTGGCGATATATATATAATCCATTTATTTTGTTGTTGCCTCTGTAATTCAGAAATATAATTCAATGATGCCAAACAAAACACACTCTCACTTGAAAAATCCAATACAATATACAACTGCAAATAGACAATGTACACGGTACACTCTACTCTTACACATATACAACAAAGCCAAATAGGATGCTAGACAAGGAGGGGGGGGGGGGCACACACAAAAGACAAAACACAGATTTTTCCACATTAGGGTGTGACATTTAGCACCTGAGTAAACTAAATACCAATGCCAGTCTTCCACCTTCATTCCTGTAACACATTTTATGTAGCCCTATATAGACACAAATAAAAATGTATGCCCTCAAATGACAGAGCAAGTAAAGTGATATCTGCAAATTTACCTGTATCCAATGTATAGGCTTTTGTGCCTCTATCCTTCTGCTAATTATCTTGGAAGCTGAGTGTGAAGGCTCCTTGTATCCAAAATATAGTAAATAGATAAACACCAATGATTGGAAGGACAGTTACCGTTACCATCTACTGGGCATACAAGCTGCAATTAGGGTTATTTTTATTAAAGAGAACCTTTTTGAATACAAAAATCTGTGATGCCATCGGTAAATAATATAGCGTGAATGTTCTTTGGGCATTTTATTGAAGGCTGTCTGAGATCTGGTAACATGAAGTAGCAAGGAATCGTATTTGCAGATATCAATTATACTGGCAAAAGCGGTTTTAACATATATTATGGAAGAACCATAAGGGGAATGGAGGTATGAATACAGTTGAAGAAAGGAAATGAAGAGAGGGAAATAGGGAAGAATAGGTTTGCAAAGTGGTGCTTGACTTGTGATTTCATGGAAAGAATGGGATTACAAAGTAGCACTTGACCTGATTTGCAAGTCGGTAATTGGTACTAACAAAAAAACAAGCTGACAACCACTGATGTATATATTCATGGATAAGTAATAAATAAAGATAAACATAAATGTATGGAAATGAATACAATTAGTATGGTTGAAAAACAAACAAAAAAGAAAACTGTTATTTTGCAGAGGAGCCAAAACATAATTAAAGAGTAATTGGAGACTGTTTTAACCCAGTAGTTATTTAGAATGATGCAGGTTTGGAGAGTTAGTTACTATTGTTGGCTTAGAAACAAGAATGTTAGTGGGTACATGAAAAAGTTTTCAGTTGCAAATGTCTGACTATTTTTTGAATAAACTATGATTATAAATGTATGAAATTAAAGTTCTAAAACACTGTTAGTCACATAAAAAAAGATTAGGTTTTTTAAAGTGCTTTCTTCACACTAACACTTTACATGTAACTTTGAATTACGCTAAATGAGCCCAAAGGGTTAATATGCTACAGATTGGAGCAGAAGCAAACAGTAAAAAGCACCAATAATAATGTGGCAGTTCTGTAAATTCGTGAGCAGAAGTTTAATATTAGTATTAAAAAGCAAGTTATTGCCAATTCCAAATTTTGCATTGCCAAGAAACCAAATTATGAAGCATAATATTTTCTTTTTGATGATTCATCATAGACTAGGTCCTTGAGTGTGTTTAAGTGCAAGTTTCTACGATGAATTTCTGTCGTCACTCATACTGGTGCAAGAAAGCCTTGTGACAGGTAACAAAATTACTCAAAATGTCATGTGACTAATGCCCAAGGAGACATAGGCCATTGCTATCCCTACAATGGTTATCTAAGATCCCTCTTTGGTGACAGCTGCTGCAGTCAAACATCAACTCTCTTTGCAGCACTAACTTCCCATTAGCAAACTCAAGAAAAAAAACAAAAAACAAAGCAAGCTGCACACAACACAGACTGCACACACAGGTCAAAAACTTCATAGAAGCAGCAGAGGAAGGAACACGTTAACGGACAGATACGGCTGCCATGAGATCACAAATTAAACATTTCTACAGCATCTTCTTTTGTCTCTTTTTGTCCCAGCTGTAACTTTCCAGAAAAGCCATCCACCAATGACTGCTTTATTATTGATAATACTACTAGCTTACAACAGTCACAATTGCTAACTTCATATGAAGTGCATCGATCCCGGTCAACTACATAGTTATAGAAGGGGTATTTACGGAATGAGGCCATTTCCTGCACAGCAACATCTCACAATTAAATACCATGTGATGTTCTCGCCACACTTCAAACTGTAAATTTGTGTTTCATTTCATTGTATGTAGTTATTCTGGTTTGCAATGTAGTGTTGTGTAAAAAATTTTTTAAGTAATCTAGTTAAAAGATAACTAGGCTTACAATCAGCTAAATACAAGCTCAGCATTGCTGGCTGACATATCCAGTGCTGCAAAATAATGTATCATAACTACACACAGCTGTTGGCTGCACCAGTCACTTTCAGCCACAGAACAGCAGCTGCTGCTTGTATAGTAGGAAAGACCCCTCCTAATTTTCTTACAATACTAACTATAGAAATACAAATGTGGAAACGGGGCTTTACAACAAACCCACCAAGTTTACAATGATCAGCTGCAACCTTTAAGACATGTTTTTTTTGTGCCATGAGATGTTTCCATTCTACTTTCCAAAATGTAAACAACACATGTTGCTTATGCTTATAACTTTCAGAGATTGTTTAATTATGACAAGGGTCATGCATGGCCACCAGAAGGTAAGTGGAGCTAGGTATCAGGAAGGAAGGAAAAAATCTCTAGCACACATTTAAGTTTAATGTTCCCCCCACAGAATAAGTCAGCAGATAAGGACCACTTAATCCATGCAGCCTGCCCAATTGGTTTTAAACCATAATGATTCTAGACTCTATTTAACTCTCAATTTAGATTAATATTTAGGATATTCTCAAATTTTTTGCCAAGATGGGAGGTTACTCCACTTATGAACCACCCTTTCAGTTAAGTATTTTTTTCTGCTCACCTCCACTAAACCTTCCACCCTCCCTTTAATTTCTCTGTCAGCACACACTGTAAGTATGTTTTCCTCTTATTAGCTGTAGTGAATGTTGTATAAACAGATTGTAGAAGTGTTTCACTGGACAGTAGAGTCTGGGCAGGCACACACTAAACAATTATTGGGCAGATCAGCAAATCATTGTATAGTGCTGATCCTAGATCTAAATCGTGTAAAGCCAGAGACTGGATCTTAAAGCCAGACTGAAAACTGCACCAAAGTAGTGCATCTCCTGTTTAGAAACAGCATTTCACTTCACCTGGTCTCAACATTACAACATAATTGCTGGATTTCTCATGCACCACTAATATTTTACATGGGAAAATCTCACTTCTGGTAGCGGAGTGAAGCAGTGGGGTATATTACACTATGCTGCAACACTTCCTTCAGTTGTGGAGCTACAATTTAATGGTCTACACCTTCAATACAGGCGCCCATGTTCTTAGAGAAGGAACAGAAAACAAGACTAATAATGCATGAATAAGGTGCCAGGTGGGGAGATGCCGTCGCCACCTTGAAAATGCTGTTTCTGAAATAAAAACAGCAGAAAACTAATTTTTGTCTGTCTGAATTTAAAAAATAGCACTAATTAGAAGATTTTATTACTGAATGGGTAAGTATGGCAGGCAGTCATTTGGAAACCGCCGCCACAGACTCGTCTTAGGGACAGGCTGTGGGTAGTCGGCCTTAGGGTCAAGCTGCGGGGAAGGGGAGTCTTGGGGTCAAGCTGCGGGGAAGGGGGTCTTGGGGTCAAGCTGCGGGGAAGGGGAGTCTTGGGGTCAAGCTGCGGTGAAGGGGAGACTTGGGAATAAGCTGCGGGGAAGGGAGTCATGGGGTTAAGCTGCAGGGAAGGGAGTCTTGGGGTTAAGCTGCAGGGAAGGGAGTCTTGGGGTTAAGCTGCAGGGAAGGGAGTCTTGGGGTTAAGTTGCAGGGAAGGGAGTTTTGGGGTTAAGCTGCAGGGAAGGGAGTCTTGGGGGTTAAGCTGCATGGAAGGGTTGGGGTTACATGAATACTCACCATTCGTTGCTGCATTTTCTTTTTTCGGTGGATCGATCGCTTCTCCTCTGCGAGGCAGAAGTAATCGATTTCCCAGCCAGGTGAAAAAGGACCATTTTCAGCAGCGGCCCACAATATTTATTAATAATAGTACTTTATATAATGTGTCAGTTAAAGGATGAGCGAGACATTACATGTTATTACAACAATCTTCACTACATATTGTGGCAAGTGTATTTACAGCCAGTGCCTAAAGCTACGACAGCATGACACATTCAGACACATTCGTGCATCACTAAGCCACCTTACAAGAGGTGCCAAGCAAATTCAAATGCTTCTCATCCAAAAACATGCTTTACATGCAATGCACGCTCATGCTAGAGGGATTCCTACATCCATTTTCCAACTAGTTTGGCAGATTACTGTTCGGTATATGAACAAAGTCTAAATCAGCAAAATCTATAAACCTGTCATAAGACAGATGCAAATCTAATACTGTTTGCAACACATGAAACAACATGATTTTGCATAGGTTTTAATTTTAACGTTTTTATACTCTAGATTGAACCTTGTATGATCAGATCAAATATCTATTATCCCTACTTTGTCTCATGAGCGCTTAAATGTGCAGCTAACACACACATTTAGCCATTACAAACAATTACTACAAGTATTATTTATTCATAAGTTTTGCAACTAAATAACTAGCTTCTTTAAAATAACTAAGAGTGGGTGAGAAACAGGGTGTAATACTAAGACTTCATAGAACTCAGAGACAAGCATAGGTAATGCATTCAGTAGTAAGCTATATGGGAGGATTGCACAAGATCTCCCAGTCACCAAGGAGAATCAACAAAACAGTAAATCTATTCAGTTTTCTATAAAAAAAAAAAAAAAACATACATAACTCTGTCAATGATTTATTCCACGTTCTTCATTACATTATGTATTACATGGATGTCAGCTTACAAACACACTGTCTTAGGCTCTCACAATATATCTGGCACATTGGCATATGAGCAGCACTAGTTGGTATGATGTTTTGTAAACTACTGGTTAATGTGCTATAACTGCTGCTACCAACAGTATGATGCACTGTGCGTGGCGAAACCATTGCCGATATATACTGGACAGTTTTAATGATAAAACAATTATATTTATAAATCAAAACACACAGCATTATGTGGTTTTCCATAGCCACACCTACCCTAATTTAAATATTTAGTGTTATTTTGTGCACACACGTTTTATTGGTGGTGAAAAAAAAAAAAAGAAAAAAAAGATTTAAAGATTTCTCTGTGTTATGAGAGATTCAAACTTCTTGCCAGGCTAAGCAGTGTGAAAACAATTATCCTTTGGCAGTGGTCAGACAGCAATCTAAACCGATGCTTATATTATTTCAACAAAACTTCGATATTGAGATCTTGTACGATCCTATGTTTCCATTTAAACAGAAGCTGCCAGCGCTGTTCTCTTCTCCAGATTGAGCACATGCCAGATGCACTGAGGGCATCCCAGCAATGAGCAGTCACGTATGCTAGAAGGAATGTGCGAATGTATTAACGCTAGTTTTAATCCACAGATACCAGACACCTTCATATAAACAAAAAATTTATTCCAACAATTCTCACACCGGTTCATCGCTTGGTGATGTGCTTGTGCCAACATAGAAGGGTGCGCTGTTCTGGATAACATCAAGTTATAGATAAGGAGGTTCTAGATCTTTCTAAGAAACATTTATCACATAGAACTAAGCAAAATCAAAAGACATCTATATGGTCATTTAGGGCTTGAGTCACAATTAAGAATCTGGGTGGTTTTAGGTGCATATATTTAAGAAAGGATATACTGAGCACGAGTAGTAACTTTTTTTACGCAATCTACATTGGACTTGGGAACGCAAATGCCACGTAGTAATTTACGCAGGAAAGGGTGTGCCATGAATAATTAACTTGGCAAATAAGAAGATTGCGTGGAGGGAGGCACTTAAATAAGCAAAAGAAGGAGTGGTTATGCAGTCATGTTCGTAATTAGACGCCCTACGCACACAAATGCGAACCTACAGTTAAGGGAGCCCTATTGCACTCAAGTCTCTCAAGCACCTGAAAACCGGGGGCGTGCCGAGGGAGTTGCCTTGCTACTAGTTACGTTTATTTAAGAACCTAACACGTTCTTAAGAGTGAATCAGACCCTTAATGGATGAGAATAAAGTTGGCTATACACTACAATAGCTCAGATTGATTATTGTGCAGTGTATGTGTATATGTATAAGAAAAATATTCTGCAACACCAAAATAAATAACTCCTGAAAATTGGGCCAGTACAATGGTAGTGTATTACTAAGCCTGTCTGATCTTAACAATCAGACTGAGCAATTACTGAAGCTCTGGTCATACTGTGGCTTATTACTCCTGTGTTTGTCCTGCTTAAGACATTTTAACAGCACAAATGGGATTCCCAAATCAGCCACATTACTAGGATGTAAATATAAAATCTAAATATAATCTAAAAAATATAAATTATATGCACACAACTATAGCAAATGAGCAAGCTGCTGAAAACACACTGATTTACTAAACTGTGAATAAGGAAACATGAAGATGTTGCCCATAGCAACCAATCAGATTCTCAACGTTTGGTCATTCTGATGAAAGTGGCCGAGTGCCACTGAAACGTCAATATCAGAGTACACCACTGTGGATTAAATAACTTTAAAAGATTTTCAGAAATTTTGATGGCCTCAATGCCATAGAAGAGAAATTCCACCTGTTGCTGTTGCAAGAATAAATAATAATACAGCTACACCCCACAAAAAAAACAGTCACACCTGACCCAGCCCTTTACTTAGTACTATGATTACAGGGGCAATGTTTTAGTTTATATCAAATTACATTTCAAGCTCCTTGATTCCTATTGTAGCTAGGTTCAAAGTACAGTAACAAAGCGACTTATAACTAGCAGAGACCGAACAATACCGATAACATTACACATATTAGACACAAATAAGCAAACATATTGATCTATAAAGTTTCTCTGTTTTTTTTTTTTTTTTTTTATATCAATCAAATAAATAAATATACAAAACTATGAAAAAGAAGAAATGAAAACAAATGTCTAAAGTCTAGAAATGCACATCACAAAGCTCCTGCCAACTACTGGTTCTCACATGATATTTATACCTCGGGGTATTGCCCAGTGTGGACGGGGGGGGAAAAAAATAGGGGGTAGGGGGAGGGTGAAGAGCTGGGACACGGCAATGTAGTATTACCTGCATCCAGAGCAGACTATGCCAGGCAGAAAGAATTATTATTGCAACAACAAGTAAAAGGAGATGTCAGATCCTACTTTGAGATAAGTCTTTGTATGAAAAATGTATGGACAGTTTACATATCTAGCTAAATTTGTGTTATGTTTTTACTATACATTTACTGGCAATAATTGCCTACAAATCAAGGTTAAGAGTAGTTTAGTTCATTATGCATGCATAAGCACTAATAATAGATCACAATCTATTTGATGACTTCAATAATCACTGGAAACAAAATATTGTTCCCACTAACTCCCCTTTCATATCGCACAAAAAACCTTGATTACAAGCCCCAACAACCTGGATCGTGGCTCAGTGTAAAAGGGTTCCACTGTCTCGATCTGGGTCTAATAACACGGGAGAAAAGCAGGGTTATTCCTGGGTATGACATGGGTAGGCGTCAGTATGAAAGTTCTTTTTAAACCCGGGTCTCACCAAAGAAAAGTGATTGGGGGGAGGAAGCAGGGGGTTGGGGTAAGGTACATCAGCAATCAAATTCAATTCAATTCAGTTAAAATATTTCCCAATGTGAAAGGGAAAAAAACGCGATGAGCTGTTACACGGCAACAACCCGGGTTATGTTAAAGTCATAAATAAAACACGCCATTTTCAACAGTTTGATAAATATGTCATATGATACTTCTGAAAGTAAGTGTTATTGGTATAAGCATCACATGTTGAAATGGCGCTATGAAAAAGTCATTTTGAATAAATGAAATAAGTAAAGGCATTCTACAAATGTCGCAATGTAGCAAAGCATAGATAGAAAACTGTGTTCACAGTAAAAGCAAAAAGTCAAAATATTATTGTATGAAGGATTTCTTGTTCTATATTATTATCTTATTGTTCCCCTGACCCCCTCCACTCTTTTTTCTGTACCCCTACATCCTTTGCTTCAATAAAAATGTATTGATGATAAAAATAGTCACAGAAAATGTGTATATATAAGCAGGGTACACACTGGGGCTTATTCTGACGATTATCATGCAAATAACACAACAAACAACAGCTTATGCTAACATCTTACCAGCATTTACTGTCCATCAATGCTCTAGTATCATTTCAATTTTTAGGAGTTCCTAATATTTCAGATCAACAATGCACAGTCTTTCACAAGATAGTAGCAGACCAAATGAAGAACAATCCAACAGGCGATCATTTCAGTGTGTACTCTGCAACACCAGGTACATAGTCCTTTACTATAATAGTAACAATGTCGGATTGTAAATGTTACTTCTCGTCTGTAACCTGCTTTACTCACCATGAATCAAAAGGCTTTTAAAGGAATAGTGGAAAAGTAAAATGAATGCATGCATTATCAGGCAAAATGCAGTGTAACTTCTTGCAACAATGCTTACAAACAGTATTACAGAATTTAAATGGTTTAGGAATTTAGTTTCACACAGGCCCAAATAAAAAGTTCTAAAAATGAAAAAGTTACAAATACTATCCTTGTAACCGGCAAATGGCAAGTCATGTGTGCATATACTTATAGGAGGCATAGCCCTGTAACAAATAAGAGTCTGCATAAAGTTTCCAATGTATACGCATTTTTTTTTTAAGTAACATACACAGAGGGCCCCTCACAGCATTCTGTGTGGGACATTCTAATCGCCCTTTGCTCTTACATTTCATACAGTGTATTTGCGGGAACCATTACAGCTTGTTCTGAACAATATGAACACTCAGTTGCAATATTGTTATTACAGAGAAAAGAGTCAGTCTGATTATTATAGTTATTATAGTACTGTATGTCACAATGCATTCAATAGGAGTTCTACTCACTGAGAACAGAATATAGTAGTTCCCACAAATTACAGCCCAGTGTGGCCCGTCCACAGATATTGTAAGCAAAGGGGACAGCTGATTCTGTTGCTTGTTCAATTATTTAATTCCATAGTAAAATGTTATTATACGTTTATTCCAAATAGAAAAACACGGATTTCATTAATGAATATAATATATTACTGGCAAGCTTCCCTTACCTTTCCTTGGGGGGGGAACAAGCATTGGGGTTACCCCTGTCCGTTACTTTTAGAGCTATACAGTTCACAGCATCTATTTCCCTCTATTATGGTAAAACAGTTTGCATTTAGGGCAGGTCTTTAAGATTTCATAATTATAACCTTGCATTTTATGATGAATATAGTTCTTCTAGACTTGTTCTAAAATGCCTTAACCTGTAGCAGGCTCCCATTTCAGAAAAAATTACATGAGTCTACAGATATCTACATGGCCTAAAAAAGCACAGCAAATCAGTGGACTGCGGTATGAATACTACCAATCAACCAGGCAATCTTTGCAATTACTTAATTCTTTCTGCGTTTAATGGGTTCTGTGCTCTTGTGTAACTGCCATTTTTGACACATACAGCTGACAGCTAAATGCCGGCTGTGTGTTTTTTTTAGAAAAAGACCGATTCTGAAATTCACGCCGCAGACCCTCCGCCGGAAGTGTTCCAGATTAGTGCAGGGGACGGGATGTAGTTTAGTAGGGTATTTTTAGGGTTTGGCTGTGGGTAAGGTATGTTCCTTAGCAGAATAGTTTTAGGGTTAGGCTGCAGGAAGGGGATGAATCAGAGAAGGGGAGATTTTGGGTTATGCTGCGGGAAGGGGGTGGATCGGAGAAGAAGAGACTTAGGGTTAGGCTGCAGGAAGGTGATGGATCAGAGAAGGGGAAACAGTATGTAACTCACTGTATGTAAATGGACCCCACTGTAGAGAACTTGGAAGTTTTCCTGCTGGAAAATCTTCAACTGAAATAAAGAAAAACACATACATAAAGGAGATATCATTCCTGCCACACCTTATCTCTGCTGCTGTTGAAAAACAAACAGTTGTGCACTATGGCCTGGAAGTCAGACCACAGAAGGACAGTCAGCTGCAAGTCTATGTGAAGGATACTGCAATTTATTACATGATGCAGCTTAGATGCCAGGTTTTAGCTGTTGCTTTCTGACTCTAGCTTGTCTGATAACTACAACCTGTACAAAGCACTCGGTATTAACAATAATACTCAAATCTTATCAGCTCAAATAAACTTACCTAGGTGGCTTCATTTTTTTTTTTTTTTTATAGCATGGCTATTACCTTGTCAAGTTAATACAAAAGATGGCATTTATAATAACAATGAGCGCACCAAAAAGTAGTATTTTATATTTCCTATGATATCTCACAGAGACTTCTGCCAATAATCAATGCACCTTTGGATTAAATGCACTAATGTCCCTTAAAGAAAAAAATAATGCTACAAATGCCCAACATTGTAGCGAACCATGTGAAAAAAATATGGTGATATACAGAATGGAAGTGTTGGGTTGCAGTCCCCGCTACGATTGGCTGCTTTCAGAAATAGACACAGCTGAAAGTTTGTTTTCGGCTGTCTCTAATTCGAATAGGGAGCCTTTATAGAATTTTTTTTAATGAACGGGTGAGTGTGCCGATCGGTATACTCGTCTATTCCTTTTTGCAGGACCCGAGAAGGGAGTATAAAAGAGTCAGGCTGTGGGGAAGGGAAGGTTAGGGTAATAGAAGAGGAGGGGAGGTTTAGAGTTAGAATTAGGGGAGGGTTGGGGTAGTTTTTAGCCTTACTTTTCGGAGCATCATGTTCGGTGCGCCGGGGATTGATTGCTATGCCTCATCATGGCATAAGCAATTGATATCCCTGCCAGTTCGAAACGGTCTGCGAGAGAACAGCCCTATCGAAATAGGAGCGTTCTTAAATGTAAGGTAGTATTGAGAGATAAATGTATACAAAAGGATTTCAATAAACCATATACTTATATAAACCATATATAAACATATATGTGCCAGCATGTAGTATTTCAGAATTTTGTCAGACAGTCATATAGCAGAATGCTGATATTCTGGTATAATAATGGAAAAAAATACATATGAGTCTGTGACAAACAACAGTACAGCACTGCTCTCCATGGGATGATGAGGACAGTGGTGTGCACTAAAGCCCTATACACACTATATATTTGTAAACCATGGGTGACATTTTAGATTACTTTTTATTAGCCAATCAGGCTGCATACACACTACACAGGATTTAGGGCTGAGCCTTCATTGTTCATTGTTGACGTACTGAATTCTGGTGTTTCAATCAGATCCGTTGCCACAGGTATATAAAATCAAGCACCTAGCCATGCAGTCTCCATTTGCAGACATTTATAACACAAAATAGGTCGTTCTGAAGAGCTCACGTGTGGTACTGTAACAGGATGCCACCTTTCCAATAAGACATTTCATCAAGCTGTAAGTGATATTATTAGAAACTGGAAGCGTTTAGAAACAGCAACTCAGCCACGAAGCGGTAGACCACGTAAAATCACAGAGCAAGATCAATGACTACTGAGGTACATGGTGCGTATTAGTTGCCAATGCTATGCTGATTCCATAGCGGAAGAGTTTCGAAATTTCGCTGGCATTATTGTAAGCACAAAAACTGTGCGGAGGGAGCTTAACAGAATCAGTTTCCATGGCTGAGCAGTACCATGCACGCCACACATGACCAGGTCCAATGCTAAGCGTCAAATGGAGTTATGTAAAGCACACTGACACTGGACTGTGGAGCAGTGGAGACGTTCTACGGAATAATGAATCATGCTTCTCTATGTGGCAGTGAGAGGGGTTTGGCAGATGCTGGGAGAACGTTATTTGTCTGACTGCATTATGCCAACTGTGAAGTTTGGTGGAGGAGGGATAATGGCATAGGGCTGTTTTTCAGAGTTTGAGCTAGGCCCCTTATCTCCAGTGAAGGGCACTTTTAATGCTTCAGCATACCAAGTCATTTTGGACATTGCTATGCTTCCAACTTTGTGGCAACTGTTTGGGGAAGGCCCTTTTTGTATTCCAACATGACTGCTCCCTAGTGCGCAAAGCAAGGACTGTAAAGAGATGGTTTGATGAGTTTGGTGTGGAAGAACATGACTGGTCCTCACAGAGCCCTGACCTCAACCCCATTAAGCACCTTTGGCGTGAACTGGAATGGAGATTGCGAGTGAGGGTTTCTTGTCCAACATCAGTACCTGACCCCATAAATGCTCTACAGAATGAATGAGCACAAATTCCCACAGACACACTCAAAAATCTTGTGGAAAGCCTTTCAAGGAGAGTGGAAGCTGTTACAGCTGCAAAAGGGCAACTGACTCTATATTAAAGTATATCAATTAATATTGAATAATATGTCATTACAGTCCCTGTTACATAGAAAAATAGAAAGTGATGGCAGATAAGAACCACATGGCCCATCCAGTCTGGCCAATTGTTTAATTAAAACTATACTGACCCTAGACCCTATTTACCCTTAAATTAGTTTGAGATTAAGGTTATCCTTATATTTATCCCAAGCATATTTAAACTGTTCTACTATGTTAGCCTCAACCACCTCAGATGGGAGACTATTCCACTTATCTATCACCCTTTCAATTAAGTAATCTTTCCGCATATTTCCTCTGAATCTTCCACCCTCCAGTTTAATGGTGCAATGGTCAGGCATCTGAATACATTTTTCCATATAGTGTACTAGTTTACTTATGCTTGTGTGTGTGAAAAAATAAAAATGTGAAGTTCAAGATTGGTTTGAATATTATTTGGATCAGAAATGTTATCAAACATCTGTAGCACAAAGGGGCAACAAACAATAACTTGTTATTTTACATCACATTAGACTGTCTATATGATACCATATATTAGCACTGTGCTCCCTATTTTCCAAACTACATAAATACTCACCTCCTAATTGCCCTTCAGCTCTTGCTAATTTGCAATGCATTTTCCTGTGAATAAACTTTTTTTTATAAATAATCGCATAAAAAAAAAAAAATGTTACAATTCATATTACAGAAAGAATGTTTTGACATGAAATTCACAGGAATAGAGACATTTCTGAATATACTCATTCAAAATAAAAAAAAACAACCAAATACTCCAGTACAGAATCATTTCACAATTTTGGCTGGGATGCAAGATGGCTTCAGACCTGCTGACTCTCCCACTGAGAATTTAATTTTTCAACTGCTGTCTGGCCAAAAGGTAATGTAATGAGTTGTTAATTTTCAATAAACCCTTTCCGCTTGCATCACCTATCTAGCTGTGCCCCACAAAGGATTGCTGGAACGCACTGAATACCAACCAGCAATAGATACAGACACATCAATTTATGACACTATTTGTTTGGGGATATGTTTTTTTTCAAAAAGGGAATTCAGAGCAAGAGAGTATATATCCAGCATACTCTTCTACAAGGATACACACAGCAGCGTGAATGTCATTGAATATATAAAGCAGTTATTAATATAGCCCCTGCATATTTTGCATATCACAAAAAAAGTATTTGCTCTGTTAGTGCATTTCTTTTTTTTAGAAAAAGGGGTAATTTCTACTACCTTCAAAATAAATAAAATTGATTAATCCCACAAATTTATGTCCACTGCTAAGTAAAGTCAGAAAACATATTTTAAAATTCCATTTCAGGGAGAGGATTAGGAATTCACTGACTGCAAGATGAAAGAGTAGAAATGAAATATCCATCTATTGTAATTCCTACCAGGAAGACTACAAAAGAGAGGGTTGCTACACTGCTCTTGTGTACATGTTATTTTAACTTCTAGAACATATTTAGAAATCAATAACCTAGCACATACAATGTGTAAAAACAATATTTAAATTATCAATCTAATGAGCTTATTAAACATGAACACTATGAAACATTTATAAAGCAGTAAAGCCAGGAACAGTACCCTAAACAAGGTACATTTTACATTAGGTATGAAGGATGTCAAATAAAATAAAAGTAAAACAAAACTTCAATTTAGCCTGCGGGAAAAAATGATTTTAATCTATAAACATACTAATATTGTTAATCTATGTATAAAAACATAAATGTGACAGAATGAGATTCTGATGAGAAAGGGCCTTTATAATATGTGTGCTTGTAAAGTATTAACTAAAATCCAATTAGCATACATAAACAACTATTTTGGACTTGTATTGAATACAAACATCAAAACACATCTATGGTCATGGAGTTTAAATTATTAGGCCATATTTTTTAGTAGGTTCAAGATGTATTACAATCTACTGATCTAGACCAAGTAGTAAAAAATGTTTCTTTTAGTTTATAGTACATATGAACTTGGAGAATGTGCCTAACATACATGGGCAGGGTCATATCACCCACATAATAAGTTTATTCTAAAGTCCTGTAGGTACATGAGGGTGAATAAGCGATACTCGTTACCCCACAATCATCACTGTTTGGACTGGATCCAGACCTTCAATGGCGTTGCGCAGAGCTTAAGGCTTCCATAAAGACCATTGTCTTCACCCGCACATACTTGTTACCTGACCACTACTTTAAAACCTCTGCCACCTTTAAGTAGGATGGGAATGGTACGAAAAGTCAGGATAGTGCGGAGGGTTCTTAGCATGCAATTATTGTACTGTTAGCAAACCTTCCCCACTCCCATATAGCAGAATCACTTTCCATATCCATCTTGCCGTCAGAAATACTCCCTGGATGTAACTCTGAATCCAGAGGATCTGTCCTGGAGAAGTATTGCTTGTGATTGAAGAATGTACCCTTTGTAGAAGTCTGGATCCCAGCACTTACAACTTGATTGATGCAAAAAGTGATATATATAT
>WWET01000246.1:182220-200838 GCA_011038615.1 Limnodynastes dumerilii | reverse complement strand
ATATAAAATTCTATAGTATTTTTAGCATGTTTGCATTTAGTATTTGTCCAGAATATAGAAATTAAAAAAACTTTATTAACTTTTTTGGACTAATTTTTTATTGAACTTTAACAGTTGTGATCTAAACCACATACCAAAAATATCCTTTGCAGTTAAGAGACAATCATCAGGCCTATGACAAACAGATGTAATAAAGTGTGTGCCTGACAGCTGGATATTGTCATTTACATTGGTAATGAATTTAAAAAGTATGGAGGACAAAGGTCTCACAGAGACACATCAAAGGCTGTGCAGTCCGGAAGTACTTTAAAGTAGCCATACAAAAGATGGTCTTATTAGTATTCTCTGTAGAAAACAGAAAGCACAAAGTGGAGGCCACAAACAAGGGCCCATTGCTATTTCCAGAGGCACCCTCTCCAGTACAAGACTTAGCTGAACATAAAATAATCGCGTTACGTTAAAGATAAAATATTACAATAGGAAGCTTTCATAAAGACATAATCTAATTTTGCACACTGCATTAAGGGCTCACCCATTCAAAGCAAGCAGTAACAGCCATTGACAGCCTACTCTATTGTGTCTGTGTACAAGTAGTCCATATTATTCCTGTAGTTCTGTATTTATTACACTGCTATAAAGTGTCTCCATTTGGCAACACTGGTTAAACACTTGCAGAAATCATCAACAAAGGTCAGATTATGAAAGTGAAATTGGGTGATATGTAATGGTAAATATAATCGTGTTCTTTTTACCCTAAGGCATCCCAGGGGATGCTGCCTGATTACAATGTAAAGTGCTCAGAACAGATAGCAGCTGTAAGATCATGTTCTATTATAAGCAGCAATAGTATTTTGCCTTTTTATACAGGCTTAGGAAAGACACTATTGTGATAACTAATGAACTATATTATTTAACAAAAAATAATACGTCTATATCTACAAACTAATGTTCTGTGGTCAACTTAAGCTAACATTTTTTCTCAAGTTACTATCATTGGTATCATATCCAGCAAACATGTGGGAAAAAATAATAATTGGTATTTAACAGAATAAACAACATATAATACTAGTATAAATGAAGGTCCCTAAAGCCCACAGCATTCTGTACATCAAAAAGAAAAGGAAATTGTGGTTATGCATGTAACGTCTGCCTTACTATAACTTTAATGACTGATAGACAGGAAGTTCTCACTGTAGAAGGAAAGTAAAAATCAATGAGAGACCATTTCCATTCAGATAAATGGAAAAGTACATAAATGTTTTAGCATGTTCTGCTAGGCTGTTTATCTATTACAGCCCTTGTAAAGTTTAGGATTGCAGAACAAAGATAGGCAACAATGGTTATTCTACTAGCTAACATACATGTGAACTAATAGTTTAAATATGTTTTCCCATGCATTCTGCATATATTAAAAGAAAAATAAACAAACATAAAAGTCAAGTTGTCTTGCACAATTATTACTGAGAACTCCCACAGAATATTTTGCAGGTACCTGCAAATTATAACTCTGTTACCAGCAATCATAGATTGATGCAGTGCCCTTCAATAGGAAGGTTTTGATTGGAAATCTCTCATATGATGAAAAGTTTATAAGCTGTGCCTGAGACTGCAAAATGTATCATACATTTTTATTTTCAATGCAAAGCATTTGTATCAAATCCAAGTCAAGTACATGTATGAAGAGGTCAAACATAGGCTGTCCTATTACAACATAAATATATTTGTCTAAAAAAATAAGACATATAAGTCAGTGGTGCATTCCTACCACAGCATTCCAAAGTTTCATGTGCACTACAATTTCTAATATTGACTTATTTTTGCACAGTGGTGTTCACTACCTGCCAAGTGGCTTCATTCAACACCCAAACTACAATTTCAGCATGTTAGAGAACAGATTTTAAGACAACTTGATATGCAAAGAAATTCAATTATGTATTGAGGGGCAGGGTGTTGGGGCAGTTAAGCACTTCATAAACTCTTTTTGACTATACTCCAATATGGAGAAGTACGGCTATGAAAATGGTACAATTCCATGGCACATGCATTTGTAGGCAGTGCTCATCACCAATAGTAGTTGTTTTTCTTTCAATGTTAGTAAATGCTGAGCTTTTGTGTCAAATCTTTATCCAAAATGGCAAACCTCTAAAACAGGCATATGAAGAGCACCAAGAGTTTTGAGACTACAACTCTCAGCATTCTCTAACAACATAGAAACCAAACTGCTGGTAGAGCTTGGTGGGTTTTGTAGTTTACCGACACCTGGAGTGCCACAGGTTAACTATCTTGTCATGTGTTCTTGCATAGGTGACTATTGGTACAATGCCAAACAGCCAACTAGATAGCATGGAGATCTCTGCAAATGGGGCCAACAGAAACAAGGCACTACATTCTCATACAAGTTTCATGCTAGCATGAAAATACACTAAGAGCAAGCATGCTTTTATATGTACTTGGTAAGGGTATTAACAGACCTTAACCACAACTGAACAAATCAACCCTGAACATAGGCATGCAATTGTCTAATGATATACATTACCTAAAACTTTCTGATCAAAACCTATACTAATTAAGACAAAAACGATTAGTCAAACAAATCTACAGATTTTGTGTTTGTACAATAATTCAGTCATACAATGTACATACAATTCAGGCATGTTCAATATGACAGATTTACCATGGGCTTCAGAATATTGCTAGTATTAATCAAATAGTCTGCCTGAGTAGAAACAAGAAGGGAGAACTGGGGAGATATTGATTGAATCCAGAAGATAGAATTTTCAGAACGGCTGGTTTTACTCTGACTCAGCAGGATCCTACAACTGACCTCAACTACAAAAGAAAAGATAAAACCCCAAATAGTGAATTTGCGAGATCATTTTATACTTTAATGATAACTCTGAAGAAATCTGACCAATTTTCCATATTCTTCAGTGATCTGGGACCATGTAAGCAAGCAAAATGCGTAAGTGGGCTGTATGCACTGGAGTACGTATGTCCCCTCCAGATGATCCAATAGTTTTACGCTAGGAAGTCCTATCATACAGAACTTAGTTCCATATGATAGGATTTAAGAAGAAAGGGGCTGTGCTTCCCATCCACCCGCCAAGGTGGGCAGCGGGAAGTATTATAATTTTAGTGTGGGAGGGTTTTCCTACTTATGAGCGAATCAGCGGTTGGACAGGCCGCTGATCCGCACATGTGACTTAAGGCTGCCTTTTGGCAGCAAAAGTCACACAAAATCCACACGACAGAGGGGAGCTCACTCCCCTCTTCTGTGAGGAAAAGAAGACTGCACATACGGAAAACGTGCGGGAGCATGGATCCCATCCCTGCTCCATACGTTTGACAAACAGATAATGGGCCACATTTACTAAGCTGCGGGTTTGGAAAAGTGGACATGTTGCCCATAGCAACCAATCAAATTCTAGATGACATTCTCTAGTATGTAATAGGAAAATGAGGGCTAGAATCTGATTGGTTGCTATGGGCAACATTTCCACTTTTCCAAACCAGCAGCTTAGTAAATCTGGCCCAATAGGTTCCATAGAAAGTTACTATGTACATGTTATTACACAATATATGAAACAAGAAGAATGTGAATACTGGAACATGTAAAGACCTACACAGAAATAGTTCATGTTTCAACAAGTGGCATAATTAAAAAAAAAAAAAAAAAAAAAAAAAAGGAGGGGGGTAAAAGCTAAATCAAAACAGTATGAATATTTGTAAGGAGCTTTATGCCTTAGAGGGTTACAAGCTACAATTTTTATAGACCCTAAAACTGTTTAACTTTAAGGATTGCCTTGGGCTGATTTCCATACTGAACTGCTAAATTCCCATAAGAGAAAAAAAAATTTTGATTAATTTGTCTATCAGTCTCTTCCACCCTAAGCTCACATCCAATGCATTGCAAAAAGTGCCAATAGTTTAAACAAGTAAATAAGAGAACAGTTGATCACCAAAACAAGGACACCTTTCATATTTTAACATACCATAAGGATCAGGTCATCAAGTTACATAGAAACCAAAATAGGTAATTTTATTGTATCTTCATCCAGAGACGATAACTTTACATTATGCTTTCTTTTAAGGATTAACACGTCATATATATATATGTACTTTATTTACTATAAAAAAGTTCCAATTACACTTAACTACCTCGACAACTTTTGATTTACAATACTAAAAATTGTTAATAGACAACCTACTATATACATATATACACTACAGTGATGGTTGATAGTTAACCATAAAAGATAATGTTTCATAATGCAAGTGTTTTGTTGTTTTTTTAGGATACAAGTTTTAACCTCTTCTGCTTACAGTATTTGCTACTAATTCTGCTAACCTGTAGGTTAAAGATGCATTTTCCCCAGATATACAAAGAAACCGAAAACTAGTCAGTTATCGTTTGTCTACTGGTAAGCATATATTGGCATAACTCTAGAAATGCTTTTGACCATGTCATCTAGATCTAATTCCATATAACTTGAAGGCACATCATTTGGTAAACCCTGTCGCTAGTGGAGCCACTTAGTTATAGGCAGTACCAACACATACTCTGCAACAGAGCCAGGTAAGCTACAACCTCATTTGGCAAAATCCTTCAGAGGTGTATGCAAAGGACTGAGGACCCTACAATGGGACATATAATGAAATGGGAATGATTACTGTGGACCATATACTATGGAGTACTACAGAGGGGCAGCTGTATCACACAAAAAGCACTGTGACTAAATAAATAGAAATATATATATATTATATATATATAATCCTTTAACACTTCTATTCCCATACTGCATGAGAAGAAACATAGCTTGTAAAGATTTCAAATAGATAGACAAAATGGCAGAGGTCTTCTAAAAAACAATTACTAAAAGTATTCAAAACCTAACACACAACGATAGGATCTCTTCACACATTGGTTAATAAAGATCTTATTTAATGCATAACAATGGAGCAGGAATACAACAGAAATGTTTTTGGTTTTTTATTTAAAGAAATACTTGCTGACAGTATATATATATATATATATATATATATATATATATATACACATATATATACACACACATACACACATACACACACACATCGACACTGTATAATGGCAGCACAGACATATACATTCCAGCTGAGAAAGACAACCATGCAGAATTAGTTTCCATGCCTGCTGCTTTATCATTATCTCCCCCCATAGATATATGCAGGCCACATGTATAAGATTACGTAGCATACAGTACAACATGTGTGTAATAATATGACTATCAATAAGCAAGACCCCAGTGAATGCAGCTCATCTAGTAGCGCACTCACATCCATATGACATCATACAAATGGCTGTGCATACTGTATGAAATAAACTAATCATTCACCATTATTGTGATGTACCACACCAGGTGGCCCTATAACATGCATGTACCCCACACCCTGTCATAAATCGTACACCCAGCCCCTTACCCTCCCGGCTCCGGGGTTGGCATCTCTTACCTCGGTACACAGACGGTCACGGAGTCCTCCCGGAGAGTTCCCTATGCGGATCCTGGGCACAAGACGAACACTCGTCGGCCTCTAACCTCCCCTCAGCTCCCGGCTTCAGAGTGACGGCGGCACCGGTAGGGAGGGAGGAAGGATGGGAGAGGGGGGGTGTGGAGAGGGGAGGCCCTTGCTTGCTCACGGTTCCCTCCACAATTGCCCTCTACCTGGCATGGAGAACTGCAGACTGCCTCACCCCTTTCCTAATGTTACCTCTGTAACGGCCTCTAGGTGCCCTGTAATAGCGGGCACATCTCACAGCACTGTCTCCCTCGCCGTGTCTATCTCAGCACAGGCCCTGCCTCTGCCTCCCTTCTCCATGGGATCCTCCCTTGCTGGGTGTGACTGTCTCCCTGAGCCCTTCCTTTCCTGCTTCAGTTTTCCCTATCACTCCCTCCTCTATCGCCTCCTGACGATTGTATCAGCTCATCACCCTTCTGTTATCTTCTCACTTTCCTTGTACAATATATCTTCCAGGTGCTCTGCTTACAGCTGTATGTGTGTGTATAGAGAGAGATATTATTGGTAAATTTAATTAGTTTAATCATCCTTTATCATATATATATATATATGTATATTTAATGCTTTATGTATTTTATCTGCCAAAGCTGTACAGATGATCTTCTGTCACCAAAACCGATATTTTAAAGCTGGCCATACAGTGACTAGAAAGATTATCTGACGGATTACCCAATTATTGGGTGATTGGGCAAATAATCGCTGTAGTTAATTGCCAGGATAAATTTTTGAAACATCAAATAAACACAACAGAAACGCTCTGGTACAATTATTTGATCTTTCAACATGTTTGATTTAAATCGGGAGCTTGCAAGCTGAATGGCTCCCTATTCTTCAAAGTTACTGCTGTATATCTATATGTACAAAGTTGTTCTGAAGGTATACTTTAAAGCTGTCAGAGTAGCATAATACAGCAGTGGTTATTGCAGGGAGTAGTACAGACTGGGATCAGCCAAAACCGCGCTGTGTAAAGCATGGCTTCGGCTGATTCTTGTCTGTATTACGGTCTGCAATAACCACTGCTGTATATCTATGTACTATGCTGTTCTGACTGGTTTGATAGCTTCAAAGCTGTCAGAGCAGCATAGTACTAGCCCTGGCCCCCCCTCTTCTGCTAGTATTATCGGTCCCAGTAGAGGAGGTGTATGGTGCCGATAACGGGACATTTCCCTAGTGGGAAATCATCCCGTTTATCGACCCACCCCCTGCTTGGACCAATAATCGTCCTAGTGTGTGGTCAGCTTAACTGAGCAGTTTAAATGCTTTGTTAGGAACCATTTAAACTAGGAGAGGGGGGCAGTGATACAAATAATAAAAATAGCTGCTCCCCCAACTAGGAAGTGTTGTGTGGACAGTCATTAATGACAGATAGCATTGCCACAGCAACTAACCGAAAAGAGAACAAAAAATGCAGTATAAAAATATCTAGCAATAAAATTAAACTGAATAATAGCAGATTCATAACGCAACCTCTTAGAGCAATGGGGTAGATCCAGAACTCCGCTTGCAATACGTTTACTCGCGTAGCGTATTTACGCGTGCGTACCTTCTATACGCTCCCCTTGGCACACCCCTTGACGCACGTATTTTGACCGAGATCCGCTTTCCAAACCCTCCCTTAACTTTTGCCCACGTAACCGATGTCATACGCACACGTATGTATGAGCAACACGTATTTACGCAGCTAAGCACGCCCATACTGTACACTTTAAATACAAACCCCCGCCTACATAACGTATTTCAGACGTATTTTTGACTCACGTAAAATTGGCACGCCCACACGTAAGAATTTACGTGACACATACGTGAATGGCCCATACGTTCTCATTTACGCTACGTTACGGAGCGTATTTTCTATGGTGCGCATGCGCAGTACTTACCAAAACGTGATTTTACGTCTCCACCACGCGTAAATTTGCACACAAGCGTTGTTCTGGATCTGGGCCAATGTGTGCAAATGCTAGGAGCATAGGAAACAAAATCCCTGAACTAACTGCGATATTATCAAAGGATAATCTGGATATCGTAGGAATCACGGAATCATGATGCAATGAAAATCATAACTTGCTATACTGGGTTATAATTTATTTAGGAAGGATAGAGTAGGAAAAATTGGCGGAGGCGTATTAATGTATGTTAATGAAGGGTCAACTTTAATAGGGAATATTGGAGAAAAAAACTGAGTCACTTTGGGTAACCATAGAAACCCAGGGGGTTATTCTTCATATTGATGTGATATATAGGCCACCAGGGCAAGATAAGACAACATCCAATTGAAAGACATTACTAAAATAGCATTGAAAGGGAGGTAATAATCATGAGAGATTTGAATCTACCTGATGTAAACTGGGGTGAGTCTTCAGCAAGCTCCACTAGAAGTGGGGACATTTTAAATTCATTACAGGGAGTGTCCTTTAAGCAACTAGGGAGAGATCCTACTTGCAAAAGGTCATCTTAGATTTGAGAATTATAAATGGTGACAGAATCTCAGAAGTAAGTGTGGGTGAGAACCTAGGATCCAGTGATCATCAATCAGTATGGGTTAGTATAATGACTGAGAGAGACACTTACCATAGAAGACAAGAGTGCTGGACTTTAGGGAGGCAAATTTTATGGAAATGGAGAAATGTGTAAGTGATTCTTTGGTAGAGCGGAGGCACATGAAAGGGGTACAAGAGCAATGGGGACATTTAAAAAATACATTATTAACAGCAGCAGACCTTTGTATAAGAAAAGTTAGGAAAAACCCCAGAAAAAGAAAGCCAATGTGGTTTATAAAAGAGGTAGCAACTACAGTGAAAGCAAAAAAGATGGCCCTTCGGAATTATAAGCAAACTCAAAATAATGATGACAGGGAGGAGTATTTTGCAAAGCAGAAGGAGGTTAATAAGATTATCAGGGCAGCAAAGGAAGGACAACAAACGGAGGAAAAACTAGGCCACTTGGTATGAAAAGGGGACAAAAGTTTTTTAAGGTATATAAACGAAAGGCGAAAAACTAAAGAGGAAGGCTTAAAATGGAGAGTAGGAGTCTTGTTGAGGGTGAAAGGGCTATGGTAGATAATCTTAAGTATTTCTGTTTAATATTCACAAAAGAAATAGAGTGGAAGGGATCACTTTAAATGGGGAGGTTATTAATACATTGGGGGCAATTACTACTGCTTTCACTGAGGAGCAGGTATTAAAAGAACTTTCAAAGCTGAAAGTGGACAAATCAATGGGACCGGATTGGATACATCCAAGGATACTAAAAGAGCTTAGAGGGCTGCTGGCAAAACCATTATCTGAATTATTCAATCAGTCACTAATAACTGGGGTGATTCCAGAGGACTAGAAAATAGCAAATGTATAAAAGTGGAAGTAGGGAAGAAGTGGCACACTACAGACCAGTGAGTCTAACATCAGTAATAGGGAAATTGATGGCAACACTATTAATGGAACAAATTTTACAGTATCTTAAATCCAGTAACCTACAGGATCCCAAGCAGCATGGATTCACTGGGGGAAGATCATGTCAAACAAATCTTATTGAATTTTTTGACTGGGTCATTAAGTTTTAGATAAGGGGGAGCTGTAAACATAGCTTATCTAGATATTAGTAAGGCTTTTGACACAGTGCTGCATCGCAGACTGTTAAATAAACTGGAAACTTTGGAATTGGACTTAAAGATAGTTGCATGGATACGATCTTGGTTACAGGATAGACAACAGAGTGTTGTAGTAAATGGAATCCCTTCTGAGGATGATAAGGTAACCAGTGGAGTACCCAATGGTTGTGTACTTGGACCAGTGCTATTTAATCTTTATATTGCTTGTGGTATGGAGGGGAAAATATTCCTTTTTGCAGATGGCACAAAGATATGTAACAGGGTAGACAACCTATGTAACAACCTTTGCCATTTGGTCATGGGCTTTGGGACCTCGAGGGTAACCTGTATAGCGGGTCTATCACGAACCGCGGCAGACGCCGCACTTACCTGCTTCCTGGTTCCCTGATGGCAATTTGCGCGCTTCCCTGGCATCCTCGAAAAGATGAGTCTGGCCTTCATGACTAATACGTAATTTTGCCGGGAGTAACAGGGCAAATTTAATATGGTTTTCGAACAAGCATTTGCATAACGGGGCAAACTCTCTTCTCTTCTGGGATACAGTAGCAGAGAAGTCTTGAAAAATCAGGACTTTGAAAGACCTCAGAGTAAGCGAGCCGCTTTTGCGATAGGCTTGGAGGATATTCTCCTTGTCCCTGAAATAAAAAAATTTGGCAATCACAGCTCTGGGTCTTTCATTCATAATCCTATGCTCTGGACCCAGCCTATGGGCTCTTTCAATAATCACTCCTCCCCCACCATGTGGAATATCTAATGTTTGGATTAGTTCCTTTTGTAAGAGCTCCAACAAATCAGAACCCTTAACTGATTCAGGGATTCCCACAAATCGGAGATTGCTCCGTCTATGACGGTTTTCCAAATTGTCAATCTTGGATGTGTGGGAATCAATTAAAGATTTTTGAGACAATAAGAGATTTTGGGAAGTTGTGGAAATATCCTCAACATCGCTCACTCTTTGCTCCAGTGTCCCAATTTTCTTTTCACTGGTCTCGATACGTGACACCAGAGAAGAGATATTTGTCTGGAGCGCCTCTAGACGTTGATCTATAAGAGGCATGAGAATCAGTGACATTTCTCTGGTGGTTTCTGAAGCTGAGGGAGTGGTGATTTGAGTAGAGGGGGGTTGAATATTTGGGGTCGCTTCCATTGGCGGCAAGAATGGTGAGGGTGGTGATGAGGGAGAAGGGGGGTTAGACTTTTGGGAGCGTGTAGATTGTGTAGCAGGCTTGTTCTTGCCTATTTTGTCAGGTAGCCCTTTTACTAAGTACCTTTTCATACCAGACAATTTATGTAATATATAATCGAAAGTTAGGTCACCCTTAGGTTAATTGTATCTTAGAGTAACAGCCCTATAAGGAACACGTTAATAACTAAAGCAATCTCAATTATCACTCTTATGCCACAACAGTAACAAATCACAGTAAAAGCAATGAACTATACTTTTATCTCTAGGGGTCACCGAAAGATTAAGCCAGCAGGCTGAATGTTTTGAAGTTCGACACGATTACTTCAGTGAAGGATAGGGTCACTTGAAACCGCTACAAGTGAGGATCCCTTGACAGTTGGGCTGGTGTTATGACCTGATGGGAAATGTCTAATATCCCGTAACTAAGGGATGATCCCCTCCTCCACTGCGCTTATAAGATGGGGGAGAACAACAGACGTCAGCAGGGCACACCAACATGGGCTTCTGGTGTAGGCTTCCTCCTCGCCCACTTCCCCAGGGACTCTGGATAAGGATCTAACTCCCGCAATAGTCCTTTGACCACACGGAGTTGACTCAACTTGGATTTATCTTAGTGGGAGAAGACAATCAAAAGCAGTGGTAAGGTACAATGTCCGATTAGTTGCCTATCGGCCCAGCTAGCTTCCCAGGCGTCAGTCTTGGATCCAGCTTTGAATAGTATTCTATTTGCTACCACGTTTCCATTATGTGGTCTCAGCCAGGACCTACCGCATTAAGGAAGTCAGCTTTCAGTCTCCAGCATACATGGTCGGCCTGTTTATGTTACGCTGGGAATTACCTCCGTGGCCTTAGGTGGAGTTAAGGTGTCCCTATTTAGGTGATCCAGTCCACCAATGCCTGTGAGCCACCAACTCTGACTCACCACCCAAAAGAGTAACGGGTCACCGCAGGGTTAATTCTTATGGCCTTAACGTCCGGAGGGTCTGTTTATTAGCTGACAGCCCCCACCGCCTCCACTGTAATCCACCCTGTCACTAAGCTATAATGGCAGGGCACCAAGTCAGATAGGCCCGCTACTGTCCTTCCCAAGATGGCGGGTCTCTAATTATTCCCGCACCTTTATCGCGGCACTCTGTCCTGTTACAGACTTGTCCAAAGAGGTCTCCGGTGTTTTCTGCTGAGGTTGGTCTATTAGGGGTAGAGAGGTAAGGTGGGGATGTAAGGATGATTGTCACTCCCTGGCAGAGTCCCTTCAGATGTTACAGCCGTGGTGCGATCGTTGGGGCAGTATTATGGCCAGCCACAGTAACTAATCTGACCTGTTGTCTGGATCCGATCCAGATATGCTTTCCCCGTCTCCACACTGGTCCCGATGTCACCCGCGGTCATGCGGCTGGCTATCGGATGGTTGCTGCTTGCAGGGATTTCTCCGGCTCGTCGTCCAAAATGGCTGCCGTACCATGCAGCATGCGGCGTGGCTTTTCTAGCCCGACTCTGGCACAATATTTTCCCCAGGGAGCCGGCTGGGACAGCGCTTTCCTGGGGGTTATCCTGATGATAATAGGGGATTTGCTGCAGATTTTTACGTGCAGAAGGGCCCTTAAATGTGGGTCAAGCAAAACCCCCTCAGAAGCTCCAGTAAGATGCGTCCTGCTTCCTAGGACCGCGCACCGGAAGTCAGGATAGCCTAAATCTTAAACTAAACTGATGGTAAGTATTGTATAGTTTTAAATAAACAACTGGGCAGACTGGATATGGCTCTTATCTGCCGTCACTTTCTAAAATGTACACCTGTATCCTATTTACAGAAGGTTGCCGACTTTCCCGGAATATGTGGGAGACTCCTGAAATTCAGGCAGCTCTCCCAGTATCCCGGGTGAGCTGGCAAATCTCCTGCACTGGGCTTGAAGCCACGGTTTCCTGCAAATCACGACCTGAAGTCCCTCCCACCTGCCTTGCAACACTTGTTTTCCTAGTGTTGCTAGGGACTGGCCAGGACTTGATGCCGCAATTTGTGTCATCAAGCCCCACCCCTAGATATACCTTAAACAATTATTGATGGTCAGTGGCTGGGGCTTCATCATTCAATTTGCATAAATTGCATCTGCCCTGCCCCCACCAAGCCATCTTTCGCTTCTCTTTGGGATCTCCTGGAGCGAAGCATTGAAAAGTAGGCAACCCTGTATTTACATCATGTGTATTTTAATTTGATGTCACCGCTTTTAGTCTTATATTAATCATTAAGGCACGGATGTAGACATCCATGCATGTTCTGTATGTACGGAGGTCTGTAAGTCTGCATGGACGAGGGGAGTGCAGATATTGCAACAATTATACTGCCTCAAGCCTAGTCTCCTATTAAACTAGCCCTTACTGAATAATTTAAATGCTCCTCCTCCCACCTTGTGGATGTTTGGTGGACAAATGAGTGGCCCGCCCTGTCGTAATGATCTCCACTTGGGGGAAGGCGGAAAAGGAGAAGCAAAATTTAGTAGCAATATTATACCCCTTTCTTACCAAAATCCAGGTCCGTTACAGGATAATAAATATGGTTTCTACCTGTGTAGTCTCTTCACATTTCACCTTTGTATTACCTTTCACACAGCACCCATGTCTACAGAGGCAAAATGCAAATCTGATCAGCCAATTTAGCAGCTTATAATAGAACTTGGTAACACCTTTCACGCTGCAACGTATCTGGATCCAACACAGGAATAACCCTGAGATCATAATTTAGTTTCAAGGTGAATTTCCCAGATCTTGTTCCCATTCCCATGTTTATCTGGAAGCCCAGGACGGAAACAAGGAGTGTATATATAGTAAGGATCAATGTTTAAAAGGCAGAAGGGAGGATGGGAAATTTATGAAAACAAATGAGAGTTAAGCATCCCTGTCTTGAAGATCCTATGAAAAATATATACCTGCTACGCAGACAGAAGCAAATGCCATGAAAGCAGGTTGTCCCAGAGTGAGAGGCTATTCAGGTTTGAAAGCAATGTTGTTGCTTGTTTGTATTTATTTTTTATTGTTTACATTGTGCAAATAAAAGCAGAAATTAAAAATATGTTTATTTTCATGTTATGAACAATGGGGCAGATCCTGAACTACGCATTTCCGCGAATTTACGTGTGGCGGACATGTAAATTCGCAGATTTGTATGCACTGCGCATGCGCACCGCAGAAAATACGCACATTCACGTAGCGTATTTTCAAACGTATGGAGAATTCACGTATTGCTAACGTAAATACTTACGTGTGGGCGTGCCAAATTTACGTTAGTGACCAATACGTGCGTTTTACGTGAAGTAGGCGGGGGGTGGTATTTAAAGTGTACGTTCGCGTAGTCTGTACGCCCGTTAGCGGACGTATTCTGTTACGTTAGGTAAAGTTAAGGTAGGGTTTGGGTCACGTAATTTGAGAAAATACGTCCGTGCAAGGGGTGTGCCGTGGGGAGTGTATTGACCTTACGTGTACAAAAATACGCACCGCTAAAATACGTACGCACACACGTAGTTCAGGATCTACCCCAATGACAGATATAAAAGATTAAGAGAACAAACAATTGTTCAGAGACACAGATTTATTGCAGTTGTTTGTAAAAACCAAGGAAGTGATCAGACATCACTGTTGTTTAATGGGGTGTGGGTCCCCGGTTAGAACGGCCCTATTTCGATTTCTTTGGGGAATTAGGGTTACATTGCGGGAGGGGGGAACTTAGGGTTAGGCTGCTGGAGAGGGTACTTAGGGTTAGGCTGCTGGAGGGGGTACTTAGGTTTAGGGAGTGGGGAGGCTTAGGGTTAGGGTAAGGGAGTAGGAAAGCCTTACCTTTTGCAGCACCATATTCGGTGCTCCAGGGATCGATTGCTATGCCTTATCGAGGCATAAGCAATGTATATCCCAGCCAGTTCCAAACTAGCTGGTAGCGAACGCCCTATCGAAATAAGACTGTTCAAGTGTGTGCCCCTCGTTTAGTCAATATATGTAGTGGTGTTCATTAGTCTGTTACTGTGTCCCTCCTCTTGTCTTGTCCTCTCACACGCACGCGTAGGGACCACCACTGGGGGCCGCGACCTGCTGGTTGTCCTGCAGCCAAGCCTAACCTCCCCATCAGAGGCTCTAGGGAAAACCAGGCCCCAGTTAGACTCTGTGCCATGTCGAGTGGTTTACTAACACAGGGAAGACAAATTTCATCTGTATTAGAGTTGAGAGGTGATTTTTAGAAGCTCCAATACAAATAACAGTTTAAAAGTAGTGCTTTATCTTTGTGCAATAAGTAAATGTAAAGTATCATTCCTGTATACAAAGAATATAATACATTTTACTCCATCTGAAATTCAGCATGGTTTTGTCTAGATGTAATTTTCCACCTGATTTCCTCTCATTTTCAGTCTCTGTATCCATTCCTTAAACCCCTTTCACATCACAACCAAATACCCGGGTTTCTGCAAAAATACCCAATACCCAAGATAAGGACAGTTCCTTGGACCAGTCTCTTGTGACTGATGCCTCCTCCTCTGAACACCAATCCACTGCTCAGGATAAGATAACTGTATACTCAGCTTTTGTGCAGGAATAGTGTGTCTGTTTTTCTTACTTGTATCCTTGCGTGAATTCTTTAAATTGTTAGCTTTGCTTTAAAAGTTCAATAGTTTCTTTCCATGCAGTCATCAGATCCACAAAGGACAGCATTTTCAATTGCAATAATATATCCATCATAAAACGTCCAAAATTAAATTGTCACATTGTCCATCACTAATGTGCTGTTTTCTCTTGTTTCTCTTTTATAGTTGATTGTCATCTTGCTACACACGAAGAGCCTGGTCCTTCCCAAGCTATGCGGCGGAATAGTAAGTTTTTTTATAACTAGTATCCTTGCCTGAATTCTTAAAGAATATTTTTGGGGCTTAAAAGTTTAATAACACCTTTCCATGTAGCCCACAGATCCACAAATGACAGCATGTTAACATGTAAAAGAATGTCCATACAAAAACATATATATATATGTATATATATCTACTATTACTTCTCCTAAACAAAACTTTTAACATAGAACAATCTCTTCCAGGCGTGCAAGAAGTGCAGGAGGGAGGAGGCCTTAAGCACAATGGATTACTACACTGCTGTAAAATTTAGCACCTAACATACATATTAACAGTACTACAATACTAATGTTTTGCTGTTTAATAGGTAATTCAGAGTCCAGTAAGTTCTACTCCGGCCGAAACTGCTCTCACTGCATATGTTGCAAAATACAGCAAGCAGCGACCACAGGAAGAAAAAGCTTGGTGTCAACGGGCCGTATTCACACCTAAGAAGGTGCAAAGTTTCCTGAAATTACCTACTGTTATGGTACCCCGGGTTTACCCCGACTGGGTACCGGGGTGACCAAAAGGTACAAGAGAGGAAGCCAAGGAACTCACCGGTTTGTAGAGCCTGATGCCGGACCGAGTGTTCGCTAGAGCCCCAGATGGTGGGGATAGACTGGAGCTGGTGGGAACCCGTCAGGATACGCACCTTAGAGACACTTGGAAGTGGAAATGGGACAGAGGGGATTGGATGAGAGGAAAGCGGGCAAGAAGCAAAAGCAGTACCAGAAGGAACTGGACTGTGACAAACGACACAAAACACTGAACAGACGTAACCGGGAAGACTGGACTGGACAGACAAACTAGACAAAACTGGGTCACTCACAGTCCCACTCACACTGGAGGAAATCCCCTGGGGGATACAAAAACAAGCACTTCAGGAGAAGGAAGGGTTAACACACCAAGGCTAAATACAAAAAAGGACAAGAGAGGGAATGCAGACAAAGGGATCTAAAAAGGCAGGAACTGGGCAGGATAACAATGGGGCACTCAAGAACAATAAAGAGAGCAAGGCAGAAGAAAAACCAGAGGCAAGATAAAGAGAGAAGCACGGGGAGCAGACGCTATAACCGGCGACCAGGAAGTGACAAGGAGGGAGTTAAATATGGAGCCTACCCAATGAGAAGGCAGCAACCAGAAAACCCACAGGCAACGCATGCAAAATGCGCCGCAGCGCGAGCTGAAACGAGTACTGGTTGCCTAGCAACCAGGGACGCAGAGCGCGCAGGGAGAAGCGGCTACGGGGCGTGTGCGGGATGCACATAGCTAATCTGCATACCGCCACGCCCCCGTGACGGCACGCAGTCAGCGACGACGGAGGACGGCGCTGGAGGGACTGTGGAGCAGGCAGGTCTGTTACACACTGGGAATCGGCGTGTAACAATCTCTTAGGCGGCTTACTTTTCCGCTATTCCAAACCTACGAGTTTCACCCTTGGTAGGGCTTCTTCAGGGATAAATATTTGGAGGAAAACACGCTTATCTGTGGCAGTATCAAAGGCAGGGATTACTGGTTTCCAGATTTGGCAGTAGATTTATAGGGGCAGTTCCTCAGGTGATTCCAGCTGTGCTCATCCCATTGGTGAATCCTCTTACTGTGTTTTGCTGAGGCTTTTGTGGATATACCGTTTGAAGGGAATCAATTTTTCAGTTAGGAGGACAATCTCTATGTTGTTGTCCTAGTCCTAGTGTAACCATCTTTATATTGTTCTGAAGAATACAGATAGTTTGGCAAGCCATCGTTCACTAACAGCAAGGATAGTCCTATGTGCAATTCAAAAAGTATATTGTCCAAAAATGCATGTAATTCACAATATGAGTCGCTATTAAAGCTGGCTGCAAAAACATTTAATATACAGTACATGCCTGATGCTCCGATTTACTTTATGTTCTTTTTTTTACCTTGAAAAAACGTATAAGCATATATACTATTTTATTTTACACAGTTTGTTACAATAAATCTTTTACTTGCTACATGTACCAGCTAGCGCCCAGTACTATATTTCTTTTGGTACATTCGGCTGGGTTCAGCCCAGGGGTTGGGGAATCCCCTCAAATAGTACACCAGTGGCAGCTTCCTGATCAGTACACACAAATTGGGACAGCGCTGTTCTCTACACCTACTATCTTTTTGTTCTGCTTGCTGAGGTTTTACCATATGTGTTTTTTTTGTTTTTTTTTGTTATGTTCCTGTCATTGGGCCTGATTCAGTCTTAAGGAGAAAAATAAGAGCATAAAGTTACTCCTGGGCTAAACCATGTTGATTGCAGGGGAGTCATATTTCATCTGTTGCAAACAGTCTTAGAGTTAAGAGGTAATGTTTCCTATCCCAAGACTAAATAACACTATAATAGTAAAGCTGGTCAGTATGTGTGCAGTAAGAAATTCAAGTATATGTATTCAAAGAATACAATTAACTTGACTCCCCCTGAAATCAACATGGTTTAGCACAGGAGTTACTTTCCTCTCTTAATTTCAAGCTCCTTCTGGAGTCTGAATCAGGTCCATAATTGGGACCTTTGTAAGTTGTCCAACATGACCAATTCCACCAGGTACGAAATACTCTATTCCAGAGCTCCAACAATCAGTTACTGTGGTAACCACGGGGCAGCAATGTGACTCAGTAAGTAGCACTTGTGTCCCACAGCGCTGAGGTCATGAGTTTGCTTCCTGTACTAGGCCTTATCTGTGTGGACTTTGTATGTTCTCCCTGTGTGTGTGTGGGTTTCCTCCGGGTGCTCTGGTTTCCTCCCACACTCCAAAAACATGCTGGTAGGTTAATGGGCTGCTGAATAAATTAAGCCTAAAGTGTGTGTGTGTGTGTGTGTGTGTGTGTGTGTGTGTGTGTGTGTGTGTGTGTGTGTGTGTGTGTGTGTGTGTGTGTGTGTGTGTGTGTGTGTGTGTGTGTGTGTGTGTGTGTGTGTGTGTGTGTGTGTGTGTGTGTGTGTGTGTGTGTGTGTGTGTGTGTGTGTGTGTGTGTGTGTGTGTGTGTGTGTGTGTGTGTGTGTGTGTGTGTGTGTGTGTGTGTGTGTGTGTGTGTGTGTGTGTGTGTGTGTGTGTGTGTGTGTGTGTGTGTGTGTGTGTGTGTGTGTGTGTGTGTGTGTGTGTGTGTGTGTGTGTGTGTGTGTGTGTGTGTGTGTGTGTGTGTGTGTGTGTGTGTGTGTGTGTGTGTGTGTGTGTGTGTGTGTGTGTGTGTGTGTGTGTGTGTGTGTGTGTGTGTGTGTGTGTGTGTGTGTGTGTGTGTGTGTGTGTGTGTGTGTGTGTGTGTGTGTGTGTGTGTGTGTGTGTGTGTGTGTGTGTGTGTGTGTGTGTGTGTGTGTGTGTGTGTGTGTGTGTGTGTGTGTGTGTGTGTGTGTGTGTGTGTGTGTGTGTGTGTGTGTGTGTGTGTGTGTGTGTGTGTGTGTGTGT
>WWET01000246.1:117644-129396 GCA_011038615.1 Limnodynastes dumerilii | reverse complement strand
GCCCAAGGCGCATTACAGCTACGGCCGCCGTACTAGCGACGGCGGCTGTAGCTCTGGATCAGGCCCAATGTGCCTGGTTTATCCCAGCTGCAGTATAATCTATGGAGGTGTGTCTAATTGCTGCAGCTGATTGGATGAGTGGTCCTTAAATAGCCTCTTGGCGGGAAGTTTGATTGTCGCTTACAGCATCTGATCATGCTCTGTGGTTTATTTGATTGTGCCTTGATCCTTCTGTTTACCCTGGTGTATTCCCCTTGCCTTCCTTCTGCCCTTGGTACCTTCGCTTGTCTGCCCCCTGTCCTGTGTGAAGTGCGCAGTGCGAGTAGTCTGCTGCTCGCATCGGCGGCTTCACCCCGGTCAAGTTCCGTCCAGCTCCCTCTTATGAGTGGTGTGCCTGTGTGCTTGAGATCTCACATTCTCTCCCTTCCTGCCGGGTGAGTGATTCCATCTACTCCTCTCCTGTGTGTGCACACTGTGATTGCCATCTTGCAATGTGCTGGAGTCCGCCTGTTGTACTCCTTCTGTTTACATCTACATCTCGGTGTTTACCATCTCACCTGTATGTGCTCCTCACCTTCTTGTGTTATACCGCAGTGTGTTCCATCTCTCAGAGTGTATTGGTGAGTGAATGTTTACCACTGTGTGTTACATCTCTCAGTGTGTATTGTGAGCCCATCAGACTCTGTTCTCCTGTCTTGCAGTGTGTTCTGTACCACCTGGGATCTGTTGTTCTACCAGGTGTTGTCATCTACCTGAGGGCTCCTTGTATGTTGAATATCTCTAGGGTACCCTGTAGTCCCCTGTACCTTCCAGGCTATCTCCCTTCTCTGCCCGCTACCTGTGTGATTGGGTTCCGGATTATATAATGCCATACAGTGTTCTGTTATAAAAAGGTTCGTGCCTGTGTACTACATTCCAGTACTTCTCTTTAAAAGGGTTCCAGTCAGTGCATTGTGTACCTATACCTTTGAGTGCAAGGGCTCCAGTCCGTAGCTTAGTGTATGAGGGTTAAAGTCGGTATTCTTGTGTGCCAGTGTTCCTGTAGTGGTACCTATGTTGCAGTTTTCCCTTGGAGGCAATCACTGGGGGCCGTGACTTATCAGGTGCAAGCAGCCCAGACTATCCTCACCATCAGAGGCTCTAGTGAAAACCTGGCCCTGGTTTAGACTCCGTACCTATGTGAGAACCCCTTGGGAGACCATAACACCTGCATTTTTCACTGCCCAACACAGTGTGTTGGTCTCCTCTTGTTGAATGTGGGTGCTCATGCCTAAAGGGGGGTAATTGACCTCATATTCTAGCTCTTGCTTTGCTATTACATACTAGAGAATGTCAGCTAGAATCTGATTGGTTACTATGGGCAATATCTCCACTTTTCCAAACCCGCAGCCAGGGCCGCCAAGAGAAATTCTGGGCCCCGGTAAAGCAACTTCTTGGGCCCCCCCCCCACGGCGAAGCGGTGGCAAGCCTAGCAGGTTTAAATCCCTATATATATACGGAAATAATCACTGTATGCAAGACGAAAATGACATAACTGTGAATCCGGAGCTTACACCAGAGAGCACATTTTTCTTTATTAATGATTAGTGCCCCTGTGATGCAATGACACAAGTGCATTTTAAAATGGAAAACGAGTTTCAACGGTGTAATCAACGTCACAGTGTTCAGAGATTTTACAACAAAGCATGCTCTATTTTCCACATATTAGTGTGTAGTAATTATGTACAAAAGAGCAGAATGAAGCTTGGTTTACTTAACAGCCTGTGGAAAGAAGTCAGGGTATTCTTATCTGTAGGAGTGAGAGACACTAAAGGATATATTCAGTTTCAATAAATATTGACCGTTCTCAAGGAAAGAGGCGTGAAATCTGCCGGAGATGTGACTGCAGAGTGAGCCCACGTTCAGACAGTGATGTGAGGAGACACATATCAAAAATGATCAGCACAGAAGCCAGGCTGCATCACAGCAAAGGGCTGACACCTTTGGATAATCATTTCAGAAAAACAGAGTTTTAGACATTTCATGTAATAAAGTATTTTAACTTGTAATATCCAGCAGCTTACAGCAAGCAAGTTAAAATTTGTTGAAGTAGCTGGTGGACAATAGATATTAATTTCAAGTCAGCAGAGATGGGCAGGGTCCCTGTTCGCGGATGCTTGATCTATATAGTTGTGTGACCAGGAGGAAGGATACACACTACAGGACAATACGCCAATACCACCCTCCAAGCAACCAAAATCTGCAAACATACGAGGGCCATGCATGTGCCTCTACTGACAGTTATCTCCAGCAGAACAGTGGTTTCCCTTCATCTGGAAGGAGGGGAGATCCACGATTAAACAGAAAGGGAAGCAACAATTACAGATAGTCAATGAGAATGTAACCTGTCCAGCAGTGATGAGAACTAAAAGACATTGTTTTGCTGCTTAGTGACATTAAACACTTCACTGACCGTCACAGCCACTCAGATATACATAACCATATCAACAAGATGAACAATGCAGCAAAACCAGCACCATCTAAAAAAAGTCTCACACTTTCACATATCTACCAAGGAAATAAAACCAGAATTACTCAGGAGCCTCAACCGTTTCATAGTACTAGGGATTGATGTGGACGTTATCAGTTGTGTTCTGTCATCGTATGATATCGCTGGACTATGACAGGGGGCCATTACGCTTATGCGAGCCTTTAATTGAGCTACATGGACTATTTGGGCTGCCTATTGTTGCTTTAAAGACATGCTTATCTATATACTCAAATGTTTACTATGAGGCAGCAATGAGTTCCACTTCCACAGGTCTCCATAAGTTTTTGTTTTTCACTTTTGTTTTCTATGCAATTGGACACTGAACTATTTGTATTTTGATTCTTTTGATTGATATCTTGTATAAATTAAATAAAGGGAAGGATTTTTAAAACTTTTTTTTTTTTTTTTTTTTAATGACCACCAGTGCTGCACATTCCTGGGCCCCTCGTCAGGTCCGGGCCCGGGTAATTATTACCCCCCCTCCCCTCACATAAAAAAAATCTCCAGACTCTAAACATAAATAAATAAATAAAATAAATAAAGGGAAGGATTTTTAAAACGTTTTTTTTTTTTTTTTTTTAATGACCACCAGTACATTCCTGGCCCCCCCTCACATAAAAAAAATCTCCAGACTCTAAACATAAATAAATAAATAAAAAAAAAAAAGGGAAGGATTTTTAAAACGTTTTTTTTTTTTTTTTTTTTAATGACCACCAGTGCTGCACATTCCTGGGCCCCTCGTCAGGTCCGGGCCCGGGTAATTATTACCCCCTCCCCCCTCCTCTCGGCGGCACTGCCCGCAGCTTAGTAAATCTGGCCCCTGATCTCTGCCTGGTTGTCATAGAAAGGGATAAAGGCTAATGAAGTTGACATCATTCCCTACAAAAACATATTTATTCTGGAGCTGTTAGTTTGTGCTAGGGTCATACCTGAATGTATATCAAACAGTTCTTTAAAAGAGCTAAAGGTTATTGTAATTTAAATTGGCTGTAGCTCTCTATGACTGGAATAGTTGTAATGATAATTGCTTCTGTAGCAGATAGCAGTCCAACATCCCTTCACATGCACATCACAAGGGTTTTTATTAGCACAGGTTATTTAGGGTCATTAGTTTTAGTTTTTATCTATGTTCCTTGAAGAAAGTTGTATTATACAGCCAAAATCTTGAACTCAGGTAGTGATCAAATAAGAGAATGATTTGCATTTGCTTTATAGTTGTGAGAAGAGAAATGTTTAATTCAGTGAGAAGATGAATCAGGGCAAGTTCAAAAAACTTTAACCTATGCCATCCATCCTCTCTGCATTTATATAATTATAAGCAAGCTGTCTCCATGTGTGAGTGGTGAGCGCTGTTTATAAACATATTGGACCTAATTCATAGTTAAGAGTTAAATTGTAAACTACCTAAATATACGCATGCGAAAATCTGCAATACTGATTCATAAAAAATAAAAAACCTGGTTACCCACTGTGTCGCGAGTGCTACGTAAGGGTGTAAGTCTTTCCTGCGTATATTTAGGTAAGTGCAAACTTTATTAGCTGTGAATCGGTCGTGATTAAAATTGCTTAGGATTCAAAGATATGTAACTAAACGCACTGATTAGGATTTGGAAAAGTAAAGTTAGAAATACAATGATCCACTACATATAGAGACTTTCAGAAAACAAAAAAAGATCTAAACATTAAAAAAACATAAACAACACAAACAACCAATACAGTTACATATAAGTAAATGTAATGATGTTTGTTCACAAAATTCAAAGTAAATAAACATTTTCAAAAAACTTTCAAAAAGTCTTGCACAAAATGGAAAATCAGCAAAGGATTAAATAAATTACCCTTTATTTGCTTAATTTGAAAATACACATCCATTGATTAAAAACATGCAGCCAGCGTGGCCTGATGAAAGTAAGAGAAGATGCATTGCCTCACAGCAAACAATATAAAGTTTATCAACTTACAAATAGTCGAGGGCTACTTGAACTTTTCCCGTGCATATGTTAGTTTACGCAAAGCACTCCTTGTGAATCAGTCCTAACTCTGTTGTAACTTCCATACTGTATATTAGTAGCTCATGTGCAGCTCATTTGCATTAAGAGTCTTGCCCCTCTAGCCACGCATGCAGGACTCGTTCTGTGCTGATCAGTCCTAAGTCTGACGTTTGTGTATGAGAATCAGTCGACCATGGATTCCCTGCATATATTTAGGTCATGGGCATGCGCAATTTAACTGATCGTAAAAATAAGCATGAAAATTCAGCATTTACTTAAATGTGAATCAGGGCCGTTGATAGCAACTGAGAGCTGGCTGCGATGTATTTATAAGCAGTGGTTAGCGTTCATACATAATGCTGTTTTAAGAGGCCAGCCTTTGACAGCTTATCTCACACACACCAGATGCCCCTGTTCACATCCCACCCCATTTAGACTTTGGCCCCAACTCCTTGCTATAAGGCCAGAGCCAGTCAACTTCCCCCTGAATATTCCCCTAAATTATGGATAATTATTGAATTAGTGCAGAAATCTCCTTACTGTAATGAGAAGAAAGGTGAAAGTAACAAGAATGGTTACCAGGGCGGGGAGTCTTTGCTATCAGGTGGTGTTCACCAGGGCCCCTAATGATGGGGATGGAATTGGCTGCACCCCAACAACAGGTCGCGGCCCCCAGAACCGAACTCGTAGAAGACAGAAAATACGTAAAGGGTCACAAAGAAACAGGTAGATCAGAAAGTGGGAAAAGACTGAGTCAGAAGGGACTGACTCGTGACGAACAACATGGAACACAGAGCAATACAAGGGACAAAGGGGGAATCACAAGGACAGACAGGACAGACAGGACTCACTATGAAACTCGCACACACAGTCACACAGCGGACACCCCGAGGGGTGACAAATACAGGTGCACAGGAGAGGCAAGGGTTAAACAGTAGGGGTTTACACCAAGGAGAGAGAGGAGAGATAACAAGAGCAAGGAACAAGAGGTCAAACTTGGCGTAGAGGGAGTTTTCATGAAGTCTTTGCAGCACAGACCTAACATGTTGGCAATGTTCAGGCATGGAATGAGAGCAAATCAAGATGTCATCAAGATAAACAATGACAAATCTTCCGAGAAATTCTCGCATGACATCATTAATCAGATCCTGGAAGACCGCTAGGCCATTGCTGAGATCAAATGGCATAACCAAGTATTCATAATGGGCTGGATCCAGACCTTGTTAAGTGCATGAACTTAGTTACACCTGGGCTAAACCATGTTGATTTCAGGGGAGTCATATTTCATCTGTTGCAAACAGTGTTAGTGTTGAGAGGTGATGTTTCCTATCCCAAGTCTAAATAACAGTGTGATAGTAAAGCTGGTCAGTATCTGTGTGCAGTAAGCAATTTAAAGATATATCCCTGCATGCAAAGAATACAATTAACTTGGCTCCCCCTGAATTCAACATGGTTTAGCCCAGGTGTAACTAAGTTCATGCACTTAACAAGGTCTGGATCCAGCCCAATGTCTGGACAAGGCTGAAGGCGGTCTTCCACTCATCTCCCTCTTTAATACATTCAAGATTGTAGGCTCCTCTTAAATTGATCTTGGAGAACGCAGTTGCCTCTCTGTGTTGATCAAATAATACCGAGGATCTGTAATCAATGCAAGGACGCAGAGTCCCATCCTTCTTTTCAACAAAGAAAACCCTGCCCCCAAAGGAGACTTGGAGGGGCGGATAAATCCTTTAGCGAGGTTCTGTTCAACATATTCCTCCATGGCCTTGGTTTTTGGACTAGAAAGAGAGTACAATCGGCTCTTAGGAAGGTTATCCTCAGGGAGCAGCTCGATGGAGCAGTCATAACTACGATGAGGAGGTAGGACGTCCGCTGCTTTCTTAGAAAAGATGTCGGAGAAGTCAGCATAATGGTCCAAAAGACCCGGGAGCGAGTGGAAGTTGACCACAGAGAGGGAGGCATAGGCAGTTAAAGAAGCAGTGATCAATCCAGTTGACAATATCACCCTTGAACCAATCAATGTGGTGGTTATGAAGGTGAAGCCATGGGTGTCATAGGATCAGAGGCGATGCCGGACAGTGAATAAGAAGCAGGGTCAATTCTTTGACATGCAGAGCACCCACGGTGAGAAGAAGAGAAGGAGTAGCAAATGTGACTCTTCCAACGGATAAAGGTTTGCCATCTAATCCACAGACCGTGAGAGGGGACTTGAGCTCCACGAATGGGATTCCTAGCGACTTGGCAAAAGTAATATCCAGGAAGTTGCCAGCTGCACCACTGTCAAGGAAAGCAGAAGTGTTAAAAACAGTTCCTTTGACTGAAAGAGCAGCCGGAAGCAATAATGCATAGGTGGAAGAGAATGTTTGAGAGCCTAGATGTACCTCTTCCCTGTCATTTAGGCTTTGTCTTTTACTGGATGGGTGGGACAGTCACGCAGGAAATGGCCTTGGAGGCCACAATAAAGAGACAGACCAGAGGTTCTGCGACGGTCTCTCTCCTCCTTCGAGAGACGAAAAGCACCAAGCTGCATAGGCTCTTTGGTATCCTTAGCAGATGGCAGATGGTGTACCCACGCAGGGTTAGGGAATGAAGCAGAGGCGGAATCCTTTTCTTGTCGCCTCTCTTTAAAGCTTCGGTCAATTCTGATGGCCAGCTGCATGAGTCTCTCCAAGGAATCCAGAGGAGAGTACTGGAACAGTGCGTCTTTAACTGGTCAGATAGACCAAGACTGAAGTTGGCGCTATATTCTTCAGCCGAGCGTCGGCCCTGACGCAGTCTGAGCAACCGAGATTCGGCAGATGCCACACGATCTGGGTTATCGTATAATAGTCCTAAAGCTCTGAAAAAAGTGTCCACAGAGGAGAGAGCAGGATCACCCGCCGGAAGTCCAAACTCCCAGGACTGAGGGACACCCTGCAAGAGAGAGATGACGATTCCCACACGTTGCTCTTCAGTGCCAGATGAGACAGGACACAAGCGGAAGTAGAGCTTGTAGCTCTCTTGGAAGTTACGGAAAGTCTTACGGTCTCCAGAGAAACGATCCGGGAAATTGAGCTTGGGCTCGACCACTGAAGGTTGTCGGGGCTCCTGGACAGCTTGAGTTGCAGCTTCATGGGTGGTGAGATGTTCCGACAGGTCTTGGACCACCTGGGAGACAGCCTGGATCTGGTTGGCCAGAACCTGGGCGGGGCTTAGACTTGTATTCAAGCTAGTTATAATGTAATGAGAATGGTTACCAGGGCGCGGAGTCTTTGCTATCAGGTGGTGTTCACCAAGGCCCCTAATGGTGGGAATGGAATTGGCTGCGCCCCAACAACAGGTCACGGCCCCCAGAACCAAACTCGTAGAAGACAGAAAATACGTAAAGGATCACAAAGAAACAGGTGGAGCAGAAAGCGGTAAAAGACTGAGTCAGAAGGGACTGACTTGTGATGAACAACGTGGAACACAGAGCAAAACAAGGGACAAAAGGGGAATCACAAGGACAGACAGGACTCACTAGGAAACTCGCACACACATTCACACAGCAGACACCCCGAGGGGTGACAAATACAGGCACACAGGAGAGGCAAGGGTAAGGAAATGGCAAACACAGGGTTAACAGGCGAGGTACAGGGCAGAACCAGAGGGGCACTCAAGAAAGCAAAGGCACAAGAGAGATAACAAGAGCAAGGAGCAAGAGGTCAAAGAGACAGGAGTAAAGGATCAAAGAGACAAGAACAAGAGCAAGAGCAAAGGCTGGAGAAATCAGGCAGAAAGACTGGGGCATGTGGAGAACGATTTAACCAGCACTGAAAGGAGGAAGTCTTGGCTATTTACAGGGGGGACTAGCCAATCAGTAACTGAAAGACTGGACTAGCCACCTGCAAGGATAGAAGAGTGAAATCAGCTGACAGCAACCAGGACACGAAGCCAAAGGAATGAGCGCCGCAAAGGGTGCGAACACTAAGAAGGCATCCTGGCTGACTAGCAGCCAGGACACGTGTCGCTACCACCAATGACTGTGTGGATCCCGGTGCTAGGAGAGCGCACACATTGAGCTGCCGTGAGAATGCGGCAGCTTGTAACAATTACAATAATATCAAAGCAAAATAAATTAAACACTCTTGTGAAACCTCAAGTTGTATTAATTTGGGTTAATATGGGGTATTTTTTTCTTTATAAAAGCTAACAATAAAAACAGACATAAATGCAGAATAAAGATGTGCCAATAATTAGATGTCTTGGCCTTATTTTGGTCAAGTAAGCGGTATGTTTATTGTATTATATCTATCTCTAGGTTTGTTGCTTCTTTTACACATGATTGTTGCAGGATCAAATTTAGTTTCAGTTTTCTTTTAATCTCTGTGATTTGGAGGCAATTTGGGAGGGTAAAACAGTTAGATAACTGTAGCGAGCTGCAAATAGGCCATTACTGACTGACCTATAACTCTACAAATGTTGTACAAGTATCAGTTTTAGGGGCGTGGCCTGGCTCTGATCAATTGCAGTCACATGTGCACAAGGCTCCAGCTAATATCACCTTAAAAAAACAAATTTTTACCTACTGCTGCCCCCGGTTAGGCACTTCCAGCATCCGATGGCTAGAGGCCCAAACTGAAGAAGATGGGTCTCTGGTGAAGATACCTGGAGGTACTGCTGGTGACGGCCCACAGCCTGACACCCACTGGTCCCACGGCCCTGCTCGTGGACGGGCTCCTGTGGCCTGATACATATATACTCATTTCCAAGGTTGTGGCATACTACTGTCTACATCAAAGTCAACACTTAAAGAAGGAACCTCAATCTCTCAATCAATGTAGGTTTCTTCTTTAAGTGTTGACTTTGATGATGTTAGGCATACAATATTGTATTGAGTCTTTTGAATGTATCTTTTTATATATTTTAAAATTTTTTTTATTGATTTGGTGTAATAAATTGTTGAATCTTACATAATACATTTTTTAAGTATTAGCGCTGGCCAGTACATTTTGCTTCTTATTTTTTGTAGGGTTCTTGAGCAGAGGACCTAATTTGTTATGAGTGCTCTATCCTTAGTAATCTAATTTATATCACTTTTCTAAGTGGGGGTAATTTGTGGTTGTTTAGTTATTTACCTAACTTAAATGCTGATACTATGTGACACATCTTTCTTCAGAACCCACGTGGGTCACCTGTGTGATAATATGTATGACACATGTGTGCCTAAAGGATTCATTGTCCCTCCATCATTTCTGTGGTTGGCTCCTCATCTTCCATGATAGCAAAAATTCTCTAAAAATCTAGAAAAAAAAATCCTTTGACTGACATATCGGGAGGCATAGATCCTATTATTCAAGCAGCTATCACCAACTTGACAAATGATATTAAACTCACATTACAACAAGAACTGAAAAGAGCGGTATGTGACTCTATTTGGCACCCTATTTAATATAGTTTAGCCGTTTTGACGCTGGGCTCAATATCGGATACCTCTCTTCAATCTAGGGAATTCAGAGCTCTTCTGTCCAACACAATCGACCTTTATTTTATAACAATGAGGCAGCTATATAAGCGCTAGTGTTTATTAATATTACTACATTAGTGGCAGTTTATTTTTACTGTACCACATCTACCATTGATTAATTACTAGCGCTTTCATTTACGATTACATATTGCAGTGTGAAAAGCTTAATAATTAGTGCACTGCTTTGTAAGGGACTTTATTGTATTGTCCCTATATTAGAATAGATACAGATTTGCTTCAATATATTTCATAACTAATAAAGAACGAAATTATTTTGAATCTTTTGAAAGATATTTAACAATATAAGACTGACTATTATTTAATAAGGCATTTGTCAACATTTAGTAATTACATATTGGGCTAAGAAACATTGTGTCATTTTAAGATTAATTATCAGTGGAAACACTGTAGGATTTAACTTGTTTTTAATATTTCAGCATGGTAATCAAGACAATTTTAATTAAAATTAATAAAAATTAGATTTTAAACAATAAATGATTTGACATAAGCTAGTGTATCAGTTTAGGATAGAATAAGGACTCATTTTAACCTTTCCCCTCTACATAATATTATTGTTCCTTTTTATAATAATCTTGCCTTTTCTCTGGGATATAACCTTTCTGCATGGGCAACAAAAGGTATATTTTGTTTAAATGACCACTTCGACTTCGGCCTTCCTAACATTCTCTGAAATTAAGGAGAATACAAACATTCCTAATTCTCTATTTTACCAATATTTACAGATCAGATCCTATTATTGTTCTATTAACCACTCAATGATTCTTCAAGCTAATGAATTTGAGACTTTATGTTGGAAACGATCTTCCTTTAGAGGCCTAATTCCTGAACTTCATACATAACTGGCTCTAGATCCTTCTGAGTCCGGTGAATGTTTTGAAAAATCCTGGGATAGATATATTGCTCATCCACTGGGGACGGTGGATTGAGGAGATATCAGAGAAAATGTAGCTTCCTCCTTTATGTGTGTCAAAATTTAATGAAAATCAATAAAAATTATATTATAGGTGTTATTTGGTCCCCACTACAACAACTACTTTCTCTCCTAATATCTCTGATCGATGTTGGACGGGATGCATGTGTCACAAATTGCGGCAAGTGCCGCACTTACCCCATCCGTCGGCTGGCTGCAGTGCGGGGCTCCGGTGCTGTTCGGGCCCGGAGTCTGTCACTATTACAGTGACAGACTCCGCTGCTTGCTCAACGCTGCTGCTGACCTGGTCCGGCGTCCCGCGTGTGTTCTGGCGCCAAATTGCAGCGGGATCCTCGTCCGATGGGCGCCGCCATATTGGATGACGTCACCACCAATGGGAAGCTGCCTCTTCGGTCCTCCAGCCAATCAGTGCACAGGGCGCACTATTTAAACCCTGTGCACTGTCCCAACGTGGCCAGAACAATCAGGTCTTCCAGGTTGATGGTACTACGGTATCTAGCTCCTGCCTTGAATCCAGCTCCTGCCTTGGATCCAGTCCTTGCTATTGCTGACTCCAGTCCACAATCCAGGTAACCTGTCGTCCTGGTCCTGCCGTGGTCAGGTCCAGTAGCCTCGTGGCACACCCCAGCACGCCAGTCCGGCACACCCCAGCACGCCAGTCCGGCGCACCCCAGCACGCCAGTCCTGCCTGTGATCCAGCCCTGACTTGCCTTGCCGGAGTCCTGCCTGTGATCCAGCCCTGCCTTGCCTTCCCTGAGTCCTGCCTGTGATCCAGCCCTGCCTTGACGTCCCGC
>WWET01000246.1:88811-104779 GCA_011038615.1 Limnodynastes dumerilii | reverse complement strand
CCCAGCGTCCCTACGCTGAAGTTAGTGTAGGGGGGCGGGGGGAGGGAGGGTAATGAGGCCCGGAGGGCGGCGTTAACGTACTAACGCCACCATCCCAGCATATCAACTCTCCCTTACGCTGGCTGAAGTTAGGGTAGCCTGCAGCCGGCGTAAGGGAGAGTTAATACGCTCCTACAAGGGGGAGTGTCGGGACAGAACAGCAATGTTACGCTGAGCGCTACAGCGCTCAGTGTAACATCGTAGCTCTGGATCAGGCCCATCATATCAGATGTAAGCCATTATGGAGACAGGTGTATAGAGTAAAATAAGAAAAAGATAGAAGGCCTCCCTAACGCTAATACCTATGTGGCTGTCCCTCCCGGCAGAACTTCACCCCATATAAGGAATTATATTTTTCTTCCTATTCTTTTTCTTCCTATACTATGAATGGCTGCAAAAGCTAATAACAGAAAAGAAAAAATACAAAGATTTAAACAACCAAACAGTAGGTGTAAAATTTTAAACATAAATTAGAAAAAATAGACTGTGCTGTGATATCACTTATGATCTTTTACCAGCGTGTACGGATCATCGATCTGTGAAATTACTATCTTTTCTGACATAACGTGGTTACCTGTGCTACCTATTGATACATACCGGGCTGGAGAACCGGTTATCGGAGTGGAGATAGCCATTGACTACAAAACTATTGAGGAACCTCCTTCATTCGAATTAGAAACCAATAGTGTGATATGTTAATTAAAGGGAGAAAGAGAAAATGATAATGCACTCACACTGATGTGTCAAGAAATGAGATGTAGTAAATGATAATGCAGTCACATTTAGCCTATCTCCTTTCTTGGCACATCAATAGTCTTTATCTTTTTTCTCCCAAATCGCCTTCTAATGTTTTCTTCCAAGGTGTGATTTCAAACATAAAAGAGAAGAATCACAAAATACATAGTGCAATCTCTTCCATTAAAGAGCCCTTCCATAAAAATGACTTGCCCCATTATTCGGCATTTCTGGTTGAGAGTAAAACGCATGGCAGCAGCAACATTGTTAAGTTTTGTTCCTTTCTATCTACGTGATGAGAGGCTGCAGAAAACTCCTCCTGGCGATTGGAGCTAAAAAATCTATCTTGCAGCATTGGATAAGTCAAAGCCCAATCCCTTGTTCTATATATGAAGAAAAGCTTTCTACAATTTTAAGAAAGGAGTGGCTAAAGGTCTCTCTGGATAAGGAACACAAGGTGGAGGCCTTTTTTGACGTTTGGGAGTCATATATAAGTGGTCTATCCCATGAGCTATAACATCAAATTTATATGGGTATGAGAAACATGACCTGGTATTTACTTCACCTGCATCCAGGTGACCCCCCTGTTGACATATTTGATGTTTAACATCCTGAGATGTCCCTTCTTTTCCTGGGCTTGTCAATTGTCAACTGCAAATTGCTACATGTAAATTACTTCATTATTTTCTATTTTATTGGTTAGGTAAATATTAAGCAGTGCAATAATGTAGCCAGATAATACTGATATGAATATTCTTTATTCCATTCATTATTGTATTGATATTGATTGATCCTATCTATTGATCCTATTAGCATGTGCTGCGCACTTGCAAGTTGTTATTTAAATTGTCAGATTATCAGTAACTGTCTGATGTACCTAATAAAAGACAAGAAAAACAAAAACACCATGATGGCTGTCTTTCCAAAGTAGAGACAGCCAAAAGTTCTTTTTGAACCCTTTTGAACCCAACTAAATTCAGTAAATATGCCAGGCAGCATGACAGGGCTGGCAATACGGACGTGCCAGCAGCACGAAAATGGATCAGTAGCGATGGATCTCTGTTCCTCTCATTGGGCCTGATCCAGACCTACGGCCGCAAGCGATCGTACGCCGATCGTGAGCGTAAAAATGGGCAAAAAAACGCACTGCGCATGTGCAGTATGACAACTTCCGGTCGTCTGAAGGACATGAGCGCACAGCGAGCGTATTTTGAGCGTATTTTTCACACAAGGGGCGTGCGTTTTGTACGACGATAGTCCGGACGCTCGAGTTACTACACAGAGGCGGGGATAGCCATTTAAATTGTACAGTATGGGCGTGCTAAACCCGTACGACCAGCGTATCGGTACGAAAATTCGCACGGACGCCGTAAGTCGGTACAATCAATGGGAGTGTCATGGGCGTGAAAGTTTACGCCCGGGCGATCATACACTACACTCGCGGGCGTAGGTCTGGATCAGGCCCATTGACAGCAGCTCTAAAAAACACAATCACACTGTCAGAGAGAAGAGACAAGATCTGGTGCAACTAATCGTGTAGTATGGGAAAGAATAGAAAAGTGGTACACAACCACCATTACACTTGCCTGCAATCCAGTCCACAATTAGTTATGGTTAGCACGGTTGTTGATCCCATTAAAATAACTTCATATGTATCCGTGTCTTGTTTCTGTGTTTACTTTCTACACATGAATTTTCTTTAGCACACTTTTCAAATTATGATGTTTTTATTTACAAAGTACTAACTGGTTAAACATCTTTTAAAGTAGAGTAACTGTGTTTGCGGTATGTACAGAAAACTATAAGCAATCATTTATCATTCGGTGTGACTTATATGTTAAGGTATAATCTATTATTAGCACGCTCAGTGTTTGCTTTCTCACAGGAAACAGCTTGTGTGTTTACCATGTCTTTAGAGGAAGACATTGCATGTTGGCATCATAGAATGAAGAACAAAACACTAGTGTATTGGGGAGCATGGTACATAATAAAAGTATAAATAAATCCCCTTGAAAGAATACTAGAAGCCAAGTCTAATCAAATGGTGAAATCTTATTTCAGTCCATTAGTTATGGAAGTAAAAGGATTAATAAAAAAAGGAAGCAGAGTGTAATACTGGGTGATGCTAAAAAAAATTATATAATTTGAAATGGTAGAAAAAGATACACAGAGAGCATTCTAATATCAATAAAACACAATTTAATACAGAATATTTTCTAAAACATCTTCAGAAAAACCATATAATAAAATGAAATCCAAATGTTGTCTATTTGGAAATATTCTCTCTTTCTACCTCGATCAGTTTTGTGCAATATAATTTTCATAGATGACTACTTGTCCACAAAATAATTTTGCGGGGAACCAAACTTACATTATATGACTAGAGCACCAATATATTTTTTTTTCCAAAACAGAAGAAAAATCTATGACTAATAATCTAAATGAGATAAAAGTTCATCCTATATCCATGATACTGTAATCACTAGGTAGTGGGCCAAAGTCACTAATGGCTACATTTACTAAACAGTGGTGAGGTTGCCCATAGCAACCAATCATATTTTAGCTGACATTTTCTAGCATGTAATAGGAAAGTGATAGCTAGAATCTGATTGGTAATTATGGGCAACATCTCCACATTTCCTTTTCCACAGTTTAGTAAATCTAGTCCAAAGTCTTAGCACTGGAGACTATTTAAGAACTACCACATGCCTAATACTTATACAGGTAACAGAAACCCATGTCTTACAGAAGTTTATTGATATGCTAAGTAAAAATTATAATTTTTTTAATACATCATCAATTAATCTGGTGATTGTAACCTTATCCTTGCTTAAAAAGGATCTAAGTTACACTGAATTAATGTCTGTTCCTGGTGGAATTTAAGGTTTGGTAAATGCCCAGAGTTAAAGGACACCACAGCAGACAATTCTTAATCAACTATAGTATTTAATAAAGAATTAATCAAAATACATGAATAATACTTAGCTTCGGCTTGTTATTGCTTAATAATGATCAACGGGTTTTCCAGGGGCCCCTAACTTGATTGTTGTCGAGCTGGAAAAGGTCAGCAGTCACTTCTGCACTCAGTCAAGTCAGTTACGTACAAAGCCTAGGTCACTTCTGCACTCAGTCAGGTCAGTTAAATACAAAGCCCGGGTCACTCCTGCACTCAGTCAGGTCGGTCACATAAGAAGCCAGGAACATGACCTTGTGACAATTTTATACCCCCAACAACAGAGCCAGAACTTCCTACCTTATTAGGTTATAATCATGTTTTAAGCAAGTTAATTGGTACTACTTATCTAACTAATTTCTACATTCCACATATGCGCAGTATAAGCTAGCATTGCATGTTAGTATCACATACCCTCTGCTGCCACCAAGCTACCTTATCGGCATGTCTTGGTCTGTGATTCTACACAGTATTAATAACACGTTTGCATAAAAGTACATTAATAATGGAGAACAGCAGCCATTTTAGGCTACCTGGACACAATGTCACATTTTATTAAGCAGCATTACAGTATGCTGCCATTGTCTATGCAATTTGGTGTGTGTGGCACTGTATTTGACAGGATGTGTTATTGATGGGATGTTTTGGAACAAAATAAAAAGATATTAAAGCAACTGAATTACTGCCGATATTCTATAATAATACACCGGGATCCGTGGTCACTCTGGCTATATTCCATATAGCCATGTTGAATCTACCCATGGCTATTAAAGACTTGCTTATATTAAATTGAAATATTTCTACTTACACAACACCTAAAACCTCCCACCTTATTTTGCTTCCCTGGAATTCTTTTTCACGTACTGTATTTCAGGTCTGGCCAGCCTGTGGCCCTCTACATGTTTTGAAACTACCAGCATGCTCTACTTTCATAACACCAGGAAAGTCACAGATCAAACTCTTCTTCACAATGAAGCATTAAAAAGAAACTGAATATGAGCCTAACTGTTGAGTTGAGTTTGATGTGGTTTTCCTGTGCAAAACCGTAAGTAGCAGTAGACAGTTGATGTATGCATAATAAACACTTTACGAACACTAAATTAATGCAGAAACACTATTATAAAAGGCTATTTTACTGTACATATATTTATTTACATTTTGTGTTAAACTGGATTTCTGAAAAGCATATATTTTTTCTGTATATAGATTAACATAATTTTCACCATATTCATTTTCTTGCTTACCAATGAGTATCCTGTATTTGTTTCAGCACAGTATAAGCTGCTTTTCACATCCCACTTCTATCCTCTTCTGGTTCCTGAAATGTCGTCCGTGACATTTCCTGTTCAACTGCCGTTCAACACAGATTCTTCCTGACATCTGACCTTGTATAAAAGAAACTCAGAACTGGATGTCATACTAAGCTACATTGCTCAGATTTTATTAACTTTTCAAACATCAAATGATATAACAGCTTGTACAAAAGCATTATTTTTAATTAGTTCCCTATAAAGAACTTTACAAATAAAGTAGATTTACTAATGGGCATTATTTCTTTCTGTTGTTCTGTAAATAATCCAGACCTTTACAAGGTTAGTATAACAAAATGCTTTCTTATCAATTGTTTTCTGAAAGATATCAATTTAATAAATGACATGTTTGCAAGCTATGTTAATATTTGTAGAAGGGTATAAAAGGAGCTACCTAGTAACAGAAATATATTATTGGAGAAACAGACGCCATATGCACAGTGTGATATTCTGCCATGACTACGTACGTACAAAATAGTCTGCCAGTTACAATGGAGCTTTCAGAAAAGAAGACACTCTATTATTGTCAAAGTTGCAGTTGAAAAAAGTGGGCCTGTGAAACTAACACACCTATGCAATTATCATGCCAATCATATGATTACAGACCATTTTGTATGATATAGCAAGTGTTATCATTCCCACATGTGCATATTTACCGGTCTACTCCCTGCACATTTAATAGTGATATCACAAGACGCTGATCTTGCTACATACCAAATATGATGTGTTAGCATATTGGTTTTATATATGAGTCATAAAAAATTCTGCAGTGTGGTATGTTTTATTAATATATCTGATATGAGCTATACACAAGGCCCTAATAATAACAATCTATCCTGTTTTCGGCACTTACAGTGATGTCTTTTTTTTGGGCTCATCCTAATATTCAAGAATCATATGTGACAATATCGGCACAGTATTTGTATTGTGTATGGTGGCATGACTTTTAGAACAGATTTTTTTTTTTTTAGCAGATCAGGATCTCAGATGGGCTTTTATATTGGTATAGTGTATATGCATGAATTTGCAGTTTACTGTATTTGAAATTGCAACAGCCATCACAGCTCATTCATGTATGTTTGCACAGGAGTGTGCTGTGTATCTTTACAGTATAGGAAGAAGCAATTGTGAAAGTTTGAATCACATTGGTTCTACTGCTTTACACTTATTTGCAGTGGATATATTTGAATGGAAGCCTACTAGGAATATATTCATAGTTAAACAGCATTATTGCTTTAAATCAGATGTTCTCGACCAGTGGTATGTGTACAACTGGTGGTACAAGTGGCAGCTGGGCAGGGGTATAAGGCGTTACATCATGTAGAAGTATTTTCATTTTAATCATAAGTAATCCCAGATGCCAGAGGGTATAGAAAAAAAAAACTATTATGGTCCGGATTCACAGATAAGAATGAAATAAGTATGTGCAAGCATTCACAAAAATATGCACTTAAGTGGCAAGGCAACTCCCATCATTCCTACGGATTTAAGCTGTGTGTCTGTGCTTCAGTTGCTTAAGTACGTGCTCACCCTTTATGCCCCATTTAAATGCTTACCCCCAACCACTCTTCTTATCTTCCTTTTTACGGAGGACTGGCATGCCCTTCTTACTTTTCTCACTAAGGACAGATTTAAAGTCCGTGCGTAATGGATTCCCGTGCATAACAGATGGATCTCATGCATAACTTTGTGTTCTGGGCATGTGCAGTTTATCTGTACGCACGGACATTCTGCTCCGTCTTAAGCGTGAATCATGTCCTGTTACTAAATATATATGGGGAGGGAGTATGTTACAAATATAAATATAAAAGGGAGGAAACATGGGTCTAAGAAAATATGTAAAAGAGCTAAGGAGGCAATGTGCTAATAGCTGGACTATAGTGAGAGTGGAGAGAGGGATGTAGAAGAAAGGAACTGAGAAGATGGTAGTGAGGATAGAATTAGTCAGTGGTAGGTTACTTAATTCCATAGGGCCGGATCCTCAACTATGTGCCGATATATAAAGACCGTATATACGCAACTTATGTACCGAAACGATACGTAGATTACGTACTATAGTTACTACGCATGCGCAGTAACTATATATATCGGCACATTACGGTCATCTGTGGAAGGCGGCCGTAGTTGAGGATCTGGCCTATAGGGAGTAACCGATACATGCCAAAAAAAAAAATTGAGAACCGCTGCTTTAAATAATTTAGAGAGGCACAATTATACACATCTTCTTCAGGAGCCATCATGGACACTCCAACATTTTATAAACACGTTAAATAATGAAAAAATGCACACACACACACTTTTGGAATGAGCAAATGTGAACTCTGATAACACCAAATAACTGTATTGTTAAAAGCATAACTGTGTCAAATATCCAAGTTAGCACACCCTCTCAAAGGACCGGATTCACAGATATGAATTTGCGTGCGTATTTTTAGGAGCGGATTAACTGCGCATGCGTGGTAACTTTTTCCATGCAATTTACGTAGGATTTAGGCATGGAAGTCCATTAGGTACAGATTTAGCAATTGCACTTAGTGATGTACATACGGCGGGGCATGGTTGTCTTCCGTACATGCGATGTTACGTGAAAGTGGGCGGGGAGACATTTAAATGGGCTTTTGAGGGCGTGGTTACTAATGTATGCACGTATGTAAGTAATTTACACACGTAAATGCACAGGTAGAGTTAGGGTTGCCCTATGGACTTGTAAGTCACCGAAAATTCATCCGTGCGAGGAGAGTGTCATGGGTGTTGCCTTACCACGTACGTGCGTATATTTGTGTACTTTATACACACGCAACTGTGAATCTGGTCCAATGTTCTCTAAATCATTATACACAAAACCACTGTCTTATTCCATAACTAAAATAAAAAAAATATTTAGCCAACACTGTCGCTCAATGCCTCAGATCTCGTGTTTCTTTTTGCATATTTTATTATAACTATTTATAGTTTCAACAGCAACAACAAAAGGAGATTTTTGATTTAGGTCTATGGCTATATCCCATCACTTAAGAGAGTTTATACCATTTAACAGGGTACAATAACATCATTTCATTTTAATTTGCTTTTATTAAAAAAAAATATACAATTTTACCTACAGCTAGCTTAGAATATTAACTTAACTTAATGTTCTAAAAAAGAAATCTCTGTTGTAAGGTTCTCTTTTTAAAATAGTTATATGGTGGTCAACAAAATAGCATTACCATTCACGTCAACACTTTAAGGAAGGTAGTACTCAATTTGGCCAGGAGAGCTTAATATCTCATATTTCCCTTTGCACCTCTATGGGGGAAGGGGTGGGATAAATATTGTGCACTTGAGCATTCAGACATAAAATCGGAGCCTAATATCCAATTGTGCTGCCTTTTAAACTCTAAGCAGGGTTGGTAAACACTGCTATAGCTCACATAGACATCCGACAACAGGACCCTAACAAAAACTCTCCATGGAATTTCCCAATAAAAACGGCAGTGGTCAGAAGTCTAAATCATTAGGCAGTCTATTGTAACACGAAGCCCCTCCCCCTTGTGAGCACAACCAGCCAACATGTCAGAAGAATCATTTGTGGGAATTCTGGATCAAGCTGACTGAGTTCTGATCAGGACACTCGGATGCCTGACTAGAACTGGAAATTTTCCAAACAGACCAGGTGGAAAACAGCCAGTCATCGGTAGTCTGGATCCAGCCCATGCTTATTTTGTGTGACAAAAAAATCTAATTAGACACAAAAGACACCCTTTATAGTCAACCTTTTTTGAAAATAAGTTTTAATAATTCAATGCAAAACACTTACATAAATGTAGGCAAACATGCTTCTGAATGTAAAATATTGCTTGTGCCATATTCTTTGAGATAAAAGGTCATTTTTTTAAATATATTAATTTTACATAAAACAATCCATTTACACAAAGAAACGTGCCATATTTCAGTTCTGTATATGAATTATAACAAGGCAGAGTATAGACACCAGTCCTAGGGCTTGTATACCAAGAAACCAAAGCATTATCCCAAAAAATAACAGGAGTACAGGTTCCACAGTCCTTTCACCAAAATACATCCGGGAGAAGCCAGTGTCAAGTAGAATTTTATTGATTTCACCAAAGAGTGTTCCCAATTTTGCATAGTCATCCTTCATCTGTGTAGGATGATTGCTCTGATCTGGTGAGGTCTGCAGAGATAGATAACTGTTAGCATAGATAATTTAACAATTTTGCAACATTTGTTTAATAAAGATACAACATCTCATACAGTGTAAACTATGTATTCTGCTGCAATTTAGAGAAAACCAGACTCATGGTATGATGAAATATATTGTGATATACAATGAAATACAGGATAACAGGATAGTAATGTGTATAATACAGAAACATAAGCTCTGATCATTTATATACATTTGCAAAATCTCAAATGCTTCTGCATAGACTTAATTTAATCTAATTTAATTAGGCGCTTATACAAATTTGTATGTAAGAAAAAGTTTCTGGAAAAGAATGTTCACATCATTTTAAAGGGCTTTTATTTTACACTTCAAATCCCCTCCAAATCCCAATAAAACAAAACAAGAAAATCCATAAAGGATGTATGGATGGCTGTTATCATTTGGTTGCTACTATGTATGACTTTGTGGCTTAACTACCTTTGGCACAGTAGCCACTTCCAAAATCATAGCTTTTTTTTTAAAAAAAACAGGGAGGGGATGTCTGTTCTGCCCATCAGCATTATAAAGCTGTAGTATGAAATTCTACTCTGTTCCTTTGAGGGCAAAGTAGATACCAGTAAATTTTCTATAAGGCTGCGTCCCTGGGTACATTATACTTTAGATCAGAGCTGAAGCCTGGACCTTCTAGTTACATGACTTTAGTATGCAACAAAAGGGCCCACAGCCATCTGCAAGCAGACTTAAAAGGCTTATAATACTAAAATTAAGGAAATATTTTTTTCAAGATTCTCATGCATATTTTTACATAACATTCCAAACATTCACACATATAAAACACATTAAACAAGGTATAAAGTGTATTTAATGCTTTTGTTTGTATAAATTACTAAACATATATTTTACATATGCTCCACTATCATGCCCCTAGTGTGTATGAGCCACACTGTAATGCTTCCAGTCCTTTTAATGTCCCACTGAAATGTATATACATCAGTGGGAGTCACCACTGCGAATGCTGCCAATCGCCATACCCGCAGGTGATGTGTTGAGTTACCACTTAAAGTAGCACGTCTGTTAAAAGTCAAACTGCCCCGAAGAGTACGGCCACTAGAGGACTCACTCTCAACATGACGAGCAGACAAGCCTGAAGCAATGAAAAAGTGAATTGTTGTTATTTGTTTAAAGAGCTCCTGAAGAGGGAAAGCAGAGATCTTGAACACATAGTAACCAATCATTTCAAGACTAATTTACCAAACACAATCCGGAAAATTAGAGCTCTTAGTGGTTGCTATGGGCAACATCTCCACTTTAGAAGTTCCAATAAAACATACCCCAGAACGTTTTAGGAGGCTAGCTAGGTGCAATACAGACTCCAATCCTTTAATCCTACCAATACATTTTGGAAGTTCATGAATCCCCATATTCTAGAAATTATAACAAATAAGGACAAGGGGGATCAAACAATCTATGCTAAAAGTAAAAGCAGCAAAAAATAAAATAAATACAAACAGTACAGAAGAGAAATATTAATTTAAATACATATATAACACACACATATTTGCACACTTAACCTCCAAACTATATTTGTACAGACACAGTATTAGATAATGTTTGGAAAGTTCCCAGATAGACATACACCAACCAATGCAAAACAGAACTCCGGTGCTCAGGTATTACATTACTCCACTCTGCAAGTGTAGTGTAATATAGTAAAACTGTCAAATGGCACGCCAAAGTCCTGATTCTATTCCCCACGATGTAAACTTTGGGTGCGATGATAGCTAATTTGCAAATTTTGCATTGCCTCCATTCTATTGCAATGGTTAAGACTAACATCGCAACCAAAGAAATTTCTTATTGAATTGCCCAACATCCCAGTTATGTTGTGAACACTGACGTTGAGCCCAAAAATTACATTTAAAATTTGAACCTCAGAGAGGTGCGATTTACAAAATGTTTCAAAGTAAAAAAAATAAAAAAAAAGTTAACAGACCTTAAAATCCCCCCTTTTATTGGTGCATTACAGGGCATACAAAGCCCAGGAGGCCATTAAACGCTTGCCAGCATGCCCTGGAAGCCATGTGCATCATATACAAAAGAAATGGAATCTGCTGAGGTTCCATTAAGTAAACCACCTTAGGACGCACACCGCAAAAGCAAGCTCAAAATAGACTCATATTGCCAAGAAAAATATGTTTCTTTATTTTCTAAACCACAAATTGGTATATTAATGAACGAAATTATTTAGATTTTAAGATACAAATTGTCAGTATACATAACACGGGCACTGCTATGTGCATATATATTGTAACAGTGAAATCACAGAAGCACAAAGGATACAAAATATAAACAAAATTTCAACATGCGTGCAGTCCGCAAGACAGTAGGAGAAAAAGGGTTACAGCGTGGGTGAGAAATCTATTCTTATGCAGGTAAGCTGACCCTATAGCCACCCACTAGAAATCTCACGATTTCACTTCTCCCGTTCCCGGGACAGTATCACTCACCCTGCACTATGCTAACTCCTGAGTCTCACCCGCTGCTGTATACCGACAAGAAAGGCTTCACTGGTGCACCAGGTCCGCCGAGGTAACTGTCCCAACAACTATAAGTAGTCAGAATTGTATTCATAAGCAATATGACCTATAAACTGCTATTATCCAGCAATCACTCTGACAAGTTAACACACAAACTAAAGAGCAGTATCATTAAGCAGCTCAACACATGGTGATAGCCGGTAACACAGGTCATAGTTAATAAAGATATACCAAATTCATAAAAATGCAATCTAAAATGTTTTTATTATCTATCCTACAGATTATTATTACACCTCTCATGTCATCTGATTTTAGAGTTTTTAAACCATAAAATAAATGTAATAATTATAGAGATTTTAAAAGTACCTCTGCTTAATATATCAAATGCCAAGTTACTGTGGTTGCTTTAGTAGTCACATTACAGGAAAATAAACCCACACGCAAAAGACTTTTGGAAATTTTGCTTTATTGTTTTGATGGAGTCTGCAAAGCATGGTGTCACAAAAAGTATTAATATCCCAAGCAAATGTGCAGCAATATGTATTGCAATCACAAAATCTTTCAAGGATACATCCATAATCAAAATGAAGGCTGCATCTACCACTTCCCTAATATGTCTGAATCACTCACAAAGAATGTAAACATATTACTCAGGCTTTAGCTATCATACAACATACTAGTTACGGCTTAAAAAAATTAAAATCTTTGATACAGTCTTTCTTCCTCTAAAAAAAAATAACACTGGTTGACAATAATTTTGTGATAGGTCTGGTCCCTCGGTTTTGGGCACATCGACTATGGATTCGACTGCAGGCTTTGGTGCACCATGCACAGACTGATCTTTAGAATTGTGGGCTTTGTGCAGGCCGGTCCATTGGCTTGCGTGCGCCGTTCACAGATTGGTGCTCAGAATTGTGCGACAATCTGCAGTATGGACCATTACTTTTGTCTGCTGAGGTAACTGAGAATATTGCGCTGTGTTTCTCTGCTATCTACTGAAGAAAACTGTGAATGCTGTATTTCTCTGCCTTCTTCTGAGGGAATCATAAATGTGTTGTGAGTATCTGCTAAGCGGCACAATCCCTAGAAGGTGTATAAACTGACTGGTCTCTTTTTGCTACCTCTGTGATAAGGTCACAGCATTTAACTCCACTGTGCTACGAGCTTTACTTCTGTTGCAAAGTCTGTGACCAAGACAAAGACCTCGTCCCCCATGTTTGCTGGGTCACTTCTGTCAGGCTCCTCACAGGCTGGTCAAAAACCTCTCGGAAAATGAATTTTGCTGTTATAATTTTTTGGATAGAACTAAAAGACCACTGAACAGACTGCTACATTGTCTGACAAACATTCAGGGCATCAGCTCCACTGTACATCATGAGGCCTGTGCCTCACAGTGAAGCAATGCCTGTGTCAAGGCATACAGAAGAGTTCAATCAGCTAAACCAGAAAGAGAGCCTGCAAAGCATGACAATGAATAATCTTGAACCAAGTTTTGGGTCTCGTAGTTCGTTTGCTCATTCGCATTTTTTAAGACAAGATTTTAACAACCTTGTCCGGCATTTTAACTTCCAAGAAGAACTTATTGGCTCCAGATTCAATTTCCTTCAGAAATTTCCTTCGGAATAACACTAAAGTATTTGCTATCAGACAGAGGCATAGTGGTTTTTAGGAATTCTTTTTCCTTGAAGACAGAATTGTCTTTTGCCATGATGTTAAGTCTGTCATGGAAGCACTTGGACACGAGTTCCTATTACATACTAGAGAATGTCAGCTAGAATCTTGGCTGCTATTGGCAACATCTTCACTTTTTAAACCCACAGCTTAGTAAATCTGGCCCCACAAGTTTCTTCCGTATCGCTGGCTTATGTGGCTTCTATGAAGGTAACACACGGGAGAATAAAGCTACTGCTGAATAAGATCAGATAGAAAGAACACCAGCGGCATGTCTGTGGTGACCTGAAAGTCATTTCGCTTTTGTTGAGACTGCAGCTCAGTTTTATTAGTACTGCTGTTTCATTAAGTACTTCTGTGCGAGTGGGAAAGCAGAAACAGTAAAATCTCATCACATTCGGATGCAGCAAACCAAGCAAACCTCACTAACCTTAGTAGTGAAAAATTTTGTAATTGTCCCATATGTTGATCCATAGTAAATCTGCCTCTGCTCCGTAAAAAGAGTCCTGCCAAGAACTTTATCAAAGCACTGATCTTTGAGCTTGGCTTTGCATACTTAAAAAAAAAAAAATCCTGAAAGTCAGTGAGGCAATGCTCAAAGAGGGCATATTTGTAGGTCCTCAAATAAAAGAATTAATGCCTGATAGGCGCTCTGTTGTCCTACCGAAAAAAAAAATTGCATGGGAGGCTCTCAAGACCCTATACCAGAACTTCTTAAGGAACCATAAGGCAGATGGGAGACTCTCTCTTAAAGTCTTATAAGACCAAGCGGTGTAACATGTCTCTGAAGGTCCACTTCTTGGACTCCCATCTGGAATTCTTCCCAGCCAATCTTGGGAGTCAGCGATATCCATGGTGAAATGTTTTACCAGGACATTTCCATAATAAAAGGTGTTGTCAGGGCAAGTATAGTCTTAGTATGCTGGCCAGCTACTGCTGGACACTTATAAGGGGTGCTCCAGAGGCAAACTAACCTCCATTTATCTAAAATGGAGGAATAGTAGGAAGGCATACAGTATGCGCTTAAAGAAAGCTGCCCTTAGATGTATATGGGAGCGTCCAAATCTCCCAATAAAGACAAGATTGTGATATATAAAACATAAACACCTTGTGGGTAAAATATATTTTGTTTAGGAATGTACTTATGTAACAATAAAAAAATTGAAAATGTTTCCATTCAGATAAATATATATACTAAAACCTATTTCTAAATATAATAGCAGCTGTCACCGACTCAGTGGTCTCCATGTAAAAAATCTAAAAACATATAATCAAAAGGATAAAGATAAATTATACATAAAATTACCATAAAAATCGAGAAAAATCATACTTACACTTACAGTACCTGTGTGTTTTTAGATATTTTTTACATGGAAACTACTGAGTTGGTGACAGCTGCTATTATACCAAACACTATAAAAATCACCGCCTTAACTCCCACACCCACCGCATTGAGAAAGGGCCCCGTCTCAAAATGCGTTGTTACACAGAGAATCCTTCTTCCAACTCAACGCTCCGGCTGCATCTTCTCTCCAGCATCCTGAACTATTTACACCATCCAGCTTACTCAGACTGCTGCCACCACAGGACACTTGCGAGACTGCAGGTGAATAGGAACGGAGATTGTACCCTTCGTTTTTATGTGGTTAATAGTTTTAACACGTGGTTAATATATTTTTTATTATGAGTCAGACTTTTAATTGGTCTGTTCCTACTTTTTTTCCCCTATGTTTCATATCATTCTCATTCTGAATGTGATTGTTGGGGAGAATTACCAACCTTAAGGGGAAGATTGACCACAGTGGAATAGAGACTTAATCCACCACCTGCCTTACTAATTGACTTTCATTAACCCTGTTCAGATCTAACGCATAATTTAATATCTATATTCTTATAATTTTATCCATTAATTTCTCAGTTTTTTTTATACAGGGGGAATCAAGTAATTTACAGATACTGACCAGCGTTACTATTACACTGTTATTTATCACCTCTCATCTCTAATACTATTATATTATTACACAGATACTGACCAGCTTTACTATCACACTGTTATTTAGACTTGGGATAGGAAACATCACCTCTCAACTCTAATACTGTTTGCAACCAATTAAATATGACTCCCCTGCAATCAACATGGTTTAGCCCAGGAGTAACTAATTTCAAGCACTTAAGTCTGGATCCAGCCCCATTATCCTAGGTGACTTTAATATTCACATTAACAATCCTCCCTCTCCTGATGCATCTAAAGCTTTTCTCTATATCCTCACCTCTTGGCATCTGCCATTGAATAAATTCCTTTACATATAAGGATAATTGCATTGATCTTGTATTCTCCAAACCAGGGGTTCTTAACCAGTGGTACTAGTGCCACTGGTGTTACTTGGACCACTGTCAGGTGGTACTCATCTGGGCAAGGTTATAAGGAAATACAATTCCAAATGGCTGAGGACATAAAATATATTGGGGCTAAATGCCATATGTAGAAAATGCAACCTAAAATCACTAAAAATATGTAAACAACAAAAACCATGTATATGTATATATATATATATATATAT
>WWET01000246.1:48745-79659 GCA_011038615.1 Limnodynastes dumerilii | reverse complement strand
CGATCTGGATCTGGCCCAATCACTGTATATATTGTCTAGCATTATATTTAAATCTTTGGAAGTCATTAAACTATTTTAGAATGAGATGTCTGTAATTCAAATAAAGATGTACACGACAAAAAGGAAATATGAAATGAAATAGAACATCAGACAGAATTAAAATGAAAGGTAATATGGGGGCGTGTGAAATACAAAAGACTCACATACAGAACTAGTTTGCATTCTTGGAAAGAAAGAAGATGACAGGAATAAATCATAAAACTTTATTATAGTAATGGACTTAAAATGCTAAAGTGAATCAACCAGTACTAACTCAGGACACACCTCAGCCATGACCCTGTCATGTACACACTAGAATAATATTTAGGGAACACCTTAAAATAGATGAAAGCTACAATTATGGCAGTAAGCACCAACATATACAGATCTATAAAATAGCTTGTGCTCTGGAAAACAAAAATACCCATGAAATCTCAGACACAGCTGTACTACTATCTGTGGTTAAGAATGTTTCTCTTCACACTGCAGGATGTTATATATATATATATATATATATAAGACTCTTTTCCTAAGATCACCCTTAGCCTGCATTCCAAACCTGTCTGACTACAACACTGTGTTACACCATCTTCTGGGGAAATGTTTTCTTATTTTTCTGATATTCTCTAGGCCACCTCATTTTTCACCTTACAGGGCCATATTCACAGATCCGTTAGTAAAAGGTATGCAATTATACGCACATACGTTGCAAGGCAGCACCCATGACACTCCCCTCACACGGACGGGTTTTCGGTGATTACGCCTCCATAGGGCACCCTTATCTCTACGTGTGCATTTACGGGTGTATAATACTTCTGTCCATGCGTATGTAGCTAACCGCGCCCTCAAATGGTCATTTAAATGCCTCCCCCCACCCACTCTCACGTAACTATGTCCGTACGGATTTCTCTGCACATGTCCCCAAGTGTGATTCACACATATGTGCCTAATGGACTTCCGTGTGTAAATTCAACGTAAATAGCGTAAAATTAATAAAAATTAAATAGCGCAGTTAATCCGATCCTAAAAATACGCACAGAACTCCACGCAAAAAAGTATCTGTGAATACGGCCCACAATCTTTAAATCGGTTACCAGTGAAATATCCAGTCAGGTTCCCAGATGGGTCACACCTTACAAAACACAACTAACATTTTAATATGTATCTATATTTGGGACTTTGATCATTTAAGCTGCGTACACACTATACTATTCACATGATTATTGGGCAGATACCATAATAAATGAGTGCATGAAATGACATGTGATCAATGCTGTCATGATATAGTTACAAAAGTTAAGAGTGCACACTGTTACATAGTTTAGTATAACGATTCTACCACTACTTCCTGCTTTAGGAATTCCTTTGTATACATGCATAATAAAACCTACAATGTCAGTTTATTTTGAGCAGAGGGTTATGGGAGAGATAATTACAGATATGACAGTAGTGTGTAAGCATGTATCGGCATTATTTTAAATCTTGCTAAAATTGTTACTTATTGTGTTAAAATTTATGGAATGTATACCCAGCATTAGAATCTGCAGTTTATAGTTAAAGGAGCAACAGGAGTATAATCACCATCCCCCACACCCTTTAAAAAAAACTGCAAAAATGCAACATTTTAAGAAAATCTTAACTCCTATTGTAGATAAGAACAAACTGCTAGTGGTTGGCAGATTGGAGAGGATAATGGTTAAATAGTACAGTAAATATACTAATAGTTATGCATTTCTTTTGCTTTATGCATGTTTGGCCAGGGGTTAATTTTACAGGTATTTATTTATTTACTTATAATATTGGAGTAGCAGCATATGCATACAGATGGGGTGTGGATATTATTTAAAGGTGGTAGCTACAAATTAAGGACAACCAAAAATAACAAAGTGATTGGAATAAAGATTAAACCTTTCTTACATTCATTAACAAAATGAAAATAGTATTAAAAGTAGAATATATAAAAATTGTAAAATTAACATAAAAGAAATTGATAAAAAAAAAATAAAAAAAAAGTAGAATATATGGAAGTAATATTATGGTTTACTTTCAGATAAGACTGTGAAGTGCAAACTGTTAGCAACCATTAAAAGTGTATGGTGATAAGATATGGCAGAAAGGCCTTCATGTGCTACAACAACATTTCATAGCTACTGAGTATGTCGGAGTATGGCCCTGATGAAAACACCAATAAAGGTATTGAAACGTTGGTGAAAACCTTGCTATTTTGCTGATTTGTTTCAGACTTAGTGCCGCAGCTGTGGAGAGTATTGTATGGCCGTTGGGCTCAGTGTGCACCTGAGCAATAATCTACAAATTTGTACCTTTTTTTGTGAGTGCCATCCGTGAGAAAAAAATAAATATAATAATATATATATATACACACACACACACACACACACACATATATATACACGAGGAGGACGAGGAGGTCTTGGGTTCTCCATTACACAAATCTGACACACTTATGCTTTATCAGTATTATCATAAACTCAGATCCCTTCTGTTACCATTAAGTAGAGTTTAATAACCGAGCTGGTCTGACACGTGAATCCATAAGATCACAGAGACGTGAACTTATTAATTCATATTTAATATGATTAGAATCACAATGCTTATAACAAAATTGAAATACAACATGCAAAACAGTTTCCTATTAAATAAAAAGGTGAAAATACAGAAAGCACCTACGGAAAGAACCTTCCGGGTCAGGAAAGACCAGAAATAAGGGACACCTCTTTCGTTTTGAAAGTCCAATGAAGTGTACAAAGTTACATTTTTTGGCTACATTTTTTAAAGGCAAAACTGCTCCTCTCCAACAGCCCTCACCTGTGACAGGTCTGTTTCTGGACAAACTCTTTCTCAGAGGTCTGGCTTTTATGACCTTCCCCCAATATCCTGATCCATTTACGACAGGTGCCATAACATGACAGGAGCCATAAGCCGTTCTGCCCCACTACCTTCAAGCTAGTGCCATAAAACAAAACATATCCTGAATAAATGAAGGTCACTCCATATTCAGATATTAATTTATGCACAAGATATTTGACTATATACTGACAAACAGCCAATTGTGTTGCGTCAAACAGTACAGAAGATTGCACTGGTCGATGGCAGGAATTCCTTGTTAAATGTCAGTTGCACCTTCCTTGCAGATACTGTATTCTTTAGTTGACAGAAAGGAAGATGGTATATTTATTGTAGCCCTCTGAGGCACCAGAGATTGGCTGTCACTCCCATATTTAAGCTGGGTACACGCTGAAGAAGCATTTCACAAATTATCATGCAGATCACATGATAATCATCAGATAGCTCGTACTCTTTACCAGTATGTACTATTCCATGATGCTGCAGGATTTGGGATTTTTGGAAGATCCAAATTTTATGCTATCAACAGATGTAGTGTCCAGATGTATGTAGAAAATGTCTGTGTGTACCCAACACATGATGTTCCCTTAAACGATTGCCAATCATCTTTCTGCATAGGGCCACCTATGTGGGCATGCATATCATTGCAACAAAGATATATGGGAACCAATTCTCAACGATTCACAGGAAACTAGAGAGCAGTTTGTACACATGCATCGTGCTGCAGTTTTAGGTCGTTATGACAGATGTGACAAGATGTCAAATCCTTACTAAAGAATTCAGTGTGCACTCAGCTTTAGAACCATACATAATGTGTACCTTTCATTTGCACTTCAGAAAGGTTTTTCAGTTGTTTCTGAAGTGCATGAAATGGTTACTCACCTTGAAATGGTGACAAACACTTCACATAACCAAGCGTATTGGGTCTCCTAATTCTGCAGCCAGTGAATGACACTAGGAGATATTTTACAGTATTAAACTTTAAATATATAATTATACCACTAAAGCAAAGCCAATAATTTTATGACATTAGAACTCCAAAATTAAAATACATTGTAGGAATGAATTAAATGTGTCAGCGTTGGGTCCTCCTCACATCTCTCATACAAATCAAAAACTTTAAAATGTGCCCAATGCAATGTACACTGTCTGCAACAAACTAGAGGACTCCATTCATGACCTCTTCCTATCTAATAGCCTAAAGGCCAAATTCAGATCAGCATCAGAAACTAGCATATGCAATTACTGATACTACGGTCTATAGGTGCGAGGGGAGTGCACACTCCATACACTTCCCTGGCACATATGGCCCTTCCTTAAGCGGCCGCATGCAGAATTCAGCATCCACACGCGAAATACGAACAGACAGCTGACTTACGCACGTGGCTTGTGAAAGTCGGATGTCATTATTAAAATTGTGGATGTGCAATCTCTCTAGTTTTACCTAAAAACATTTCCAGAATACGCAATTATCTCACACAAGACACTAAAGCTTTCATTCATGCATTAATCATCTCCCACATTGATTTTCCTTGCAAAACACTCTTCTAGATCTGGTTTCACCTTGTTAGTCTCTACATTAGTTGCCTGTATTTTACAGAATCAAATACAAACTGCTTTTGCTAACCTACAAAGCCATCAATGAGACTTATTTATTTAATAACAAGTTTTTATAAAGCGCTATAAGATTACGTAGCGCTTTACAAAGAATATTTTACATTCATCAGTCCCTGCCCCATTGAAGCTACATACTAAGTTCCCCAACGCAGACATACACACACAGAATAGGGTTAATTTTTTCAGCAGCCATTTAACCCACAAACATGTTTTTGGAGTGTGGGGGGAAACTGAAGCACCTGGGGGAACACGTGCAAACATGGGGAGAACATGCAAACTCCAAACAGAAAAGACCTAATCTGGAAATTGAACATCAGCGCTGTGAGACACAAGGGCTACTCCCTTAGCCATTGTGCGGCCCCAGATCTTCACAGGATATACCGCTACAATAAACAACAAATGCTCCGATTCTCTGTTATAGGACTTCTCCCCTGTACCCACTATCTGGAATAACTCTCTTCTCCCATTTACACTATCCACTACGATCCAAACTTTTATGCGCTCCCTTAAAGCTCACCTCTTCAAACAAGCTTACCAAACTCCACAACCTACTTCTTAATATTTGCCTACCCTATATACAACTACTTTGCTATCCAATTTTCATTTTTGTTGCATGATTTTGCATTATTGTTGGATAACACTTTCCATACTAAAATTACCCTTAATACTGCTACTTACACTATCGTGTGACTGGATCACACAGAGCATCAAACATTTTTACCATACAACCTGTCTGGTCTATTGTGTTATACATGGCACATGCCTTTAAGAAGACATTCTGTAAAGACGTACTTCCAGGCGTAACCTATAAAGATAGCGTAACCTATAAAGAAACACACATGGATCCAGACTTCAGTCCATTTTAAGTATGCAAGCGTAATGTAATTACGCACTATTAAACATAACTCACTCCCCTCGCACACACATAACTTAGCTGAATTTTGAGTTTAAAACTCTACCTTAACTTTTCCATGAGTATCTCTGGTCATACGTATCTCCTTGTCGTACGTAAGTGTCTAATCCAGGCCATACTGTACAATTTAAATGCCTCCCTCCTCCCACAATGCACATTCGGCTTGTGTAGAAATGTCACACCCCTTGGTACGGAGTTACTAACAAGTCACATACGATCAGAGTTACGATGTGTAACGTCTTCCGCACGCATGTGCAGCGCATTCCCAGTCAGATTTACGCATGCAGCATGTGTAAATTAGCTGTCGTTATTAAGTATGGATCTTGCCCATGTTCTTATAAATGGTTCAAATAAAAATATAATGTTACTATTTCAACTTTGCACAAAAAAAGATATAAAATACAAATGCCTAGAATTCTTTTTTCAGGGCTGTAATCCTCAAGTGAAAAATCCAGATAGACCCCACTAAAGAAAGTCTACACAGTGGGTTTGACTCTAGCTTACAACATACCTTGTCTATGTGATTCAAATTAGATTTACACCTTGTATATAAATGTAGTAGACCTAGATCTAATGTAAATACCACACAACTAGTTAAAACTGGATTTACTAAATCAGCAATACAGCATCAAATATCGCCTTTTGGCACACAAGATATAACAGGAAACATATGGCTAAAAAGCTGTTTTGGAACTATAACGTAACAATAACGTCATGGACCGTATTAGCACCACTCTTATATGAATGAAACCAGCTTAAAATTGCAGTGATGTTATGTTGTGATCTGCCATTATCCAATATACACAGTGCAGCCTCCACACACACAGAACCGTCAGTAAACATTGGTGTGCAGTGTATCTCACCTGCTGTTGTGTCGCCGTGTGTGCGCCGCTGGTCTGCACCGTCTGCCCGGGCAAGGTTTCCCACCATTCGCCCTGCTGCCCGCTGCCAGGGCTGTCCTGCTCCACTCCTACTCTTCCAGGTTGCTCCATGCCGCCTGTCACTGTCTCATTACCTCCAGTGCAGCTAGCTTAAAGCTTCCAGCCCCGCCTCTAAGTGACACAGGGCGGCACCCGGCAGCTCAGTCACACAACCCACAGAGGGTCCGCAATCAGTGCCAGACCGGCCGGCCTTCCTCGCCTTGTGTCTCCGCAGTGCGTGACTCCGGGGTGGACGTAAGACGGCTTCGTGCGCCGCATCAATGTGGTGATTCGGTGAGGCGCTGTGCGTGTGACCTGGGCCGGAGCAGCGGTGCCTGTCAGTCATTGTGACCAGAAATGTTATACACCCTACTACAAACACTTCTCCTTTCTGTGACAGGCTGCCCAGAACTATGACCTGCCAAGGTGCAAGTAATGGCTGCACCCAGAACTGGATACAGACGGTGCCGTGTTAGCGAGTGTGAAATGTAGGGACCCTTTGTTAACAAAACTTTTATTTTTGGGTTATAACATGGTTAGGTGTAATTGGCTCGAGGGTAGAGGTCTGATCTATAACATATATCCATAATACACAAGTGATTGGTGCACTTTATGTGTTCTTTTTATCCCTTTTCCTTGAGCAGACTACTTAAAAAGATGCAACTCCTGATTTCAAGTCTAGATAAGCTGCAGGGTGCCAATAAAGCTGGGTACTCACTGGGGCTTTTTCACACGATTATCGTTCCAATCACCCGATAAAAGAGTGTTTGAAATGATAACGCAGGGTTGCCGACTCCCCATGAATATCGAGGAGAATTCCAAAATTCGAGCAGTTCTCCCAGGAGAACTCGCTGGACTTGATAATGTAATTTCCATCATCAGGGCACGATTTGCGTAAATTGTGTCATTAGGCCCCATCTCCATACTGACATCTATTTCTATAGAAAGTAGGAAACCCTGCGATATTGTGTAAGTGTGTACTCTGCATTGATAATGTCTGATCGTTGCCAAGTACATGACATTGTTTAAAATTATTTTTAGGAAGGTTTAATTTAAAAAGTTTATGATGCATACTGATGCCCGATGTATGCTTCTGTCTGCAAGTTGTACTGTCAAGTACTGAACCATTCAGCAGAGAATCATTTCAGTGCTGACAGTACAAAGATCAGCTGCAGCAATGGGAGTATTATCTGTATGTGGGATTGTTACAAAAACTCCCAGGGCCCGATTCAATTGCCGGCGAAGTTTTCAAAAAGTTTGCGTCGGTAAAAATACGACGCCTTCGCCGGCAATTGAGCGATAAAAATTCGCCCATTCAATTATTTTTTTTACCGCTGCGCTAAAACAGCAGCCAGCGGTAAAAAAATAACCAGAGAAAAGAAAAAATCTCTCTGTTAACGCCGCAAATCACCTCCTGCTAGCAGGAGGTGACCGGCGCAAGTGAGAGACTATTACCCAGTGCCTGAAATCACGTTCTCACGATACTTCAGGCACTGGGTAATAGCCTCAGTAGATTTGCAGCGTTAACAGAGAGATTTTTTTTTTCCCCTAGCAGCTGCTCAGCGGTCCCTGGATGGCAGGGCATGGTGCCGCATGCCCTGCCATCCATGGGCATGCTGATGCTTGTAGTTCTACAAGCATCAGCATGCCCTGTTGGGGCACAACATAGGGCAGCGTTAAAAATCCGCACCTCTCATAGGCGTATTTTTAACGAAAAAAAAATTGAATAAGAAAAAAAAATAACGCCAGTAAATAAAAAAGAAAAGTGTTAAAAATACGCCGGCGAAGGATTTTTTTCTAATTGAATCGGGCCCCCAGTGTGTACCCAGCTTTACACACTAAAGGTGATTTACCAGTGGATCTGAATGAAAGAGTTCCCATAAAACCACTTCTGGAACAATATGCACGCAGGGTCTTATTAACCAATAGGCTGTCTACGCTGCAGCCTAGGGTGCGGGGATTGGGAGGGGCGCATCGGCTCTGGCGCTGCAGAGGTGTTTAAGTGCCTACTTTTATTTTTCTAGTTTAACCTCTCTCTCTTTACACACATATATATATATATATATATATATATATATATGGAGGTGGATATGGTAATTAATAAAAATTCTAAAGTACCTAGCGCTTGGTAGACCAACAAAATATCAACTAAACAAAGGGAGACATCCGTCTGTTAAGGGCAATGAACAAATAAATGAAACAAGGCATCAATAAATTAAAATAGGGCAAGATAAAAAAAAAACCTAATAAACCATAAAATACAAATCCCAGATTGAACAACAATAAATAAATAGATATCAATTAATAAAATAGGCAATAAACAAATGGATATCAATTAATAAAATAGGCAATAAACAAATGGATATCAATTAATAAAATAGGCAATAAACAAATGGATATCAATTAATAAAATAGGCAATAAACAAATGGATATCAATTAATAAAATAGGCAATAAACAAATGGATATCAATTAATAAAATAGGCAATAAACAAATGGATATCAATTAATAAAATAGGCAATAAACAAATGGATATCAATTAATAAAATAGGCAATAAACAAATGGATATCAATTAATAAAATAGGCAATAAACAAATGGATATCAATTAATAAAATAGGCAATAAACAAATGGATATCAATTAATAAAATAGGCAATAAACAAATGGATATCAATTAATAAAATAGGCAATAAACAAATGGATATCAATTAATAAAATAGGCAATAAACAAATGGATATCAATTAATAAAATAGGCAATAAACAAATGGATATCAATTAATAAAATAGGCAATAAACAAATGGATATCAATTAATAAAATAGGCAATAAACAAATGGATATCAATTAATAAAATAGGCAATAAACAAATGGATATCAATTAATAAAAATAGGGCAAAATTCTTAGGGTTTCAGCATGTAATAAAACCAAATGATAGCAATCAATACAAGTCCTGGACTGATCAGCACTTATCTAAACAAATAATCACATAGATGACTAAATGATTGGCAGGCAGTATTAGGGGAGATGTTTCTTGGTTAAAACTGCAGTCCCATCCTCTGTGATTTATTCCTCCATCCCATGTGGGAGAAAACAGACAGAGAAAAAAAACCATGTGTTGTATGTCAACAAAAGTCAATTTATTACAACAATACATACACTGAAAAGTAAATTAAAACAGACTTGACCCAAACAAAATCCCCTAATCACCACCCCGCGTACCAGATGTCCGTGTTGGAAAAGGAATAAGCTCAAATCCCCTTCAAAAACAGCCCGGGTCTCCGATTCTGATCTACGGGAAATTATGTCCTGGAATCCAGCCCCGGAGTGGTGTAGAGAGTCAGCTCGGCAAGTATGCTCACCTCTTGACGCGTTTCGAGCCTATCGAGGCCCTTTTTCAAAAGTCCTTTGAAAAAGGGCCTTATTTTTGAAGGGGACTTGAGCTTATTCCTTTTCCATTTCGTGTATGTATTGTTGTAATAAATTGACTTTTGTTGACATACTACACATGTTTTTTTTCTCTATCTGTTTTCTCCCACATGGGACGAAGGAATAAATCACAGAGGATGGGACTGCAGTTTTAACCAATAAACCTCTCCCCTAAAACTGCCTGCCAATCATTCAGTCATCTATGTGATTATTTGTTTAGATAAGTGCTGATCAGTCCGGGACCTGTATTGATTGCTATCATTTGGTTTTATTACTTGCTGAAACCCTAAGAATTTTGCCCTATTTTTATTAATTGATATCCATTTGTTTATTTCCTATTTTATTAATTGATATATATTTATTGCTGTGCATATCTTACGGTGTATTAGTTTTTTAAATTTTGCCCTATTTAATTTATTTTTGCCTTGATTTATTTATTTGTTCATTGCCCTTAACAACAGACGGATGTCCCCCTTTTTTTAGTTGATATTTTGTTGGTCTACCAAGAGCTAGGTATTTTAGAATTTTTATTAGGATATCAATAAGGCATTATTTAATTTGCTCGTCACAGTTCATCATTTACATAATCATGTGCCCATACGGCCTCTATTATGAATCGCACTTTCGGAGAGAGGATGACTGTCCACAGATAATCCATTCACCAGACATTAGCATGTAAATCCATTGACCAACCGGTCGCAAAACACTTTCAGGAGCATTGACATAGCCTGGCGGTGTTGCAGTATAAACTGATTGTCCATGTTCCCCCCTTGGTTCTGGTGGGGAGGAATCAAGAATTAAAACTTCTACAACGAGAAGCTTACTGGATTCATCATTTAAATACCCTTTCACTCCACGGACTAAATGAATCGTTGAATTTGTCCTGCTTCTTTAACAATTGACTTTTACCTTTTTGAGACCGACACACATGAGGGAAAGTCTATTTAGAAGTACAAGTCATGGGACAGATCTCCTTTACTTATGGATAGTTCCCTGTTAAATTTATTTTGCATTTAATATTGTGGTTTTATTATACATGAGTTCTAAAAAAACGCTCTATACTTTTTTGTATCAATAGTGTTTCATCAAGGGGTATCTTGAAATGATAGCACACTTTGACATGTTTGGTTGTTTACATTTATAGTTTCCCTGACAACCCCACAGACATTCTCCAAGTCCTGCCTCACTTCCGGTGCAAGGAGACACTGAAGGGGAAGCCAGGTGAATCGCATTGGAGGGTAAGTTATACATGTCTTGCACAGTTTTATTTTATGTATTCCCTGACGAAAGTCATTAAATGAACTGAAACGTTGCAACTGAATTTTATTTAGATTCTAACTATTATTTACAAGTCAGCGAGTGTTGTGCTATATATATATATGAATTATATATATATACATTTTGCTGTATGATTATAAATATCTAAATAATAAAGAGCCTCAGTGGGGGAGGGCGCCTTGAATACATTAGCCTAGAGCATATGAGACCCTTAAATAGACCCTGTATACACACACACACACAAAGGTGACCCTATGCAGGAAAATTAAGGAAGTTCTTGCTCTGAAGGTAGGACACAGTACATGTGAAGGCGGAGATACGACATGCGTATCGGGGTGGAGCCTCAATTTCGTATAAGCCGGTGTACATAACATTAGTTACGTACGCTGACACTTACCGTGCGTAAGAAGGTTGCACACAACCTTCTAGACAAGGGAATTACATACGCGTTGTACGTAATTCCTCTGTCGGCCGTAGCCCAGAATCTGGGCCATTGTAACACCGTTGACTTTGAATATTAGGAACTCCCAAAATTCAGTCACATGATGCAATTTCACACGATTTTACAGCGTTGTTAGCCTATACACATGTATATGTGTACCCAGCTCAATACCACATATGAAAAAGGATTATACACACAGTGTGAGGAAGCAAACGCTTCAAGAAAAGCAGCCCGCTATTAAACAGCACACGTACCACTACTGTGTGTAAACAAGAAACAGTGAAAATGACAAAGTGTTTACAGTGGGCGCTAGAAGTCCAAAAACAAGAAAAACAATGCAAATGTGATGGGGTGAACAAAAAACACTAATGCTGTATAAAACAGTCCAAAGGTGATAATAGTCCCTTCTATTAAAAAATAATAATAAAGAAAGCCTCAGTGCATCTACGTTTTCAAAAACCTTCTTATATGTCCAGTGAAGGGAGCAATATTGTTTAATCTTCAATAGATAACAAGATATGCGTCTAGTCTTCTTAATATAACTCTGTGCAATATGTGAGACGATATGAAGATTTAGTTCAATTTGGAGGAAAATTGGTAAATTAATATCAAGGACAGCAGTCTATGGTTGACTTGTGTGGGAAATTACTCCCCAGACAATTACATGATCCTTTGTTTTCAAAATTGGTATTATGTAGACTGCTTTTCTTTAATCAGAGAGAAGCTTCAAATTACTTACAAGCGTTTACAGTGCCTAACAACATCTAAATTACTATGTGTATTATTTCTGTTTTGTTAAGCCATTTCCTCCATATTGTCTTTTTCTTTGGAAACGCAAATAATGTTTGTTCAGTACTTGAACTCTTGGAACTACTTTTAAAACTAAAGTGTTACAAATCAGCTTGGATTTATTAGCATATTTTTAGTAATGTAAACATACAAAAAAGTTACGCAAAGTAGTTTTAAGAGTTGATTATAATCAATAATAATTAATCAGAAAAAGTATATCATCACTCAGATACCCTAAAATACAAGCGCTAATGCACGGAGGGGGTTTTCTGCCTAATTGCCCCAAAAAGTCTATATAGAAAGAAAAGGTTCAGTGCAGCGCTACATAAACTAAACACACAGCTTAAATAAAATAAAATAACAATTTATTAATATATAATTCATTAAATCAATTCATAAAAAAATTCATGAAAAAGTTGCAATCCTCTTTAGAAATGTAAACAATGTGGCTTTCAATAGCGTAAAAAAGTGGAGCTGTAAACAATGTGTCTTTGTTAGAAATTGTATCGCAATCAATTAATTGTGCACAGATCCAAAGTGACTGGTGATACTAGTCCCAAAGTTGAATATGGTAAGTGTACCAATAGCGAAATTGAAGTGACCGGCCGGTCTGTCTTACCACTGGAGATTGATAGTTTGCAGTTCACCTGTTAGTATCATGAAGGAGACGGCATTCGAGGCTCTGTAGGCAGTCCGTGTAGATCACCAGGGGGTCACCCGAACGAGCTGCGATTTGGCCGAAGGCACGGAATCCCAGAGAAAATAGCAATCTTTTGAATTCAGGTGTAGCGGTACTGCATAAGTTTGGATGTGGTATCGTTGAAAGATAGAAAATGTGCCAGTGACAATGGAATTGAGTCCGCAAATAGTAACAGCTCCACAAAAGAGGATATTCCTTAATATTCCTTGACGCGTTTCACGGCTTTGATGGGCCGTTTCATCAGAAGGGTATGGGAGGAGTGTAGGAAGCACCTTTATATATGCTTCCGTTCAATCAATCCTGATCCCAGGTGTTTGCAACAATTGGTATTAGAGGTATAAATATAAAAATAAAAATAAAAATATAAATACATAAATTATTATTATTAAGCTGTGTGTTCTAAACATTCTATGACAACGACAATACAAAAAGCATAACATAACAGAAAAATATATATAAAACAGAAATAGAAAAAAAGGAAAATAGGAAACAATGTACATATTGTTATAAAAGCTCTGCTCCACTACAATTTTTGATCTTAAAGAGACAGACACATAAAATAAAATAAAAATAGAATGAATGAATCCTGAAGTCCTAAACCATAATTGATTCCAAATCATTTTTTCATTTTTTCCTTCCCCTTTACTTTTTACCCCTCATTGGTTTTTGTTCTTAATAAAAGGACCATATCAAAAAAATGGAGATATATAGATAGAGATTTAGACCCACTAGGGCTTAGATAACAATGTTATATATAAATTAGTCACCCACATGAAGGAATATTATATATACACCGATGCATGATAGAAAGGAGCCTAAGGATGATAGCTCATATAAAAAACATATTAGATAATATTAAATAATAAATAAAGTAAAAATAAGAATAAAAATAAAAATATCCATTCAATCACCAAAATCAAGGTCAATGACCTCATTGAGGCCTCCTGGATACAAGGTGTTGAGGGTATGTATCCAGAAGGCCTCACGTTTACACAAAAGTTTGAACCGATCCCCGCCGCGTTTGGTGACGGAGATGGTTTCTAAACCGAGGACCTTAAGTCCAACTACCGAACCTCCATGATGTTTAAAAAAATGATTGGAAACATGATGTTTTAAATTCTTGTTTATGATGTTCCTACGATGCTCAAGAAACCTGTTCTTGAGCATCCTCGTTGTGCGGCCCACATATAGAATCTGATTAGTTGCTATGAGCAACATCTTCACTTTTCCTTTGTTGCAGTTTAGTAAATCTAGCCCCTAGTCTCTTTTTCTTACTATACCCTTTTAACTTTTTGTCAGCGATCACATTGACAAGTCGTAATGATTAAGCTATTCATCTGGATTATAGACTGGGGTTAGTGCAAGTGACTATTGATTACTTTTTCTCCTATACCCCTCTTAAAAAAAGGGGAAAAAAGCAAGATACAAACAGTTTAAAAAAGAAAAAAGTAATACTTTTGTGGTAAATTAATATACTACATTCTTTTATTATTATCGACTTATTTAATAAGAAGTCTACTAGGAATTTATTACATCCATACCTCGTGCTCCCTGTTCTGTGATGGACATTTCTGTTAGCAAAATTTCAATCAAGACTGGGTTTAATGAAAGCATAAACAGAATGTAAAGTGGCTATCTCTTATGCGAGAATTATGATGTTCTCTGTGCATGCATTGCCCAAAGCCTCATAAATATAGAACTAGTCTATGCAAAGCAGTTCACTCCTGCAACATAAGCTGCTGACTCAGCAACTTTTATTTGTGCACATAAATTATGCACTATTGCGTTTATATCACTCGTTGTTGCAGACATTGAAATTAAACTAATTGACTTTGTGTGTATAATTTGTAGAGCATGCAAAGTAGAATTGTAAATTTTGTTTTCCATTTTACTAACAAAACCTTTTTATTCCCCATAACCTCTATAACATTAACATTCAGAAATAGCTAAAATTGAAGTCAGCGGACTGATAGATAGATAGATAGATATCAGATAGATATCAGATAGATATCAGATAGATATCAGATAGATATCAGATAGATATCAGATAGATATCAGATAGATATCAGATAGATATCAGATAGATATCAGATAGATATCAGATAGATATCAGATAGATATCAGATAGATATCAGATAGATATCAGATAGATATCAGATAGATATCAGATAGATATCAGATAGATATCAGATAGATATCAGATAGATATCAGATAGATATCAGATAGATATCAGATAGATATCAGATAGATATCAGATAGATATCAGATAGATATCAGATAGATATCAGATAGATATCAGATAGATATCAGATAGATATCAGATAGATATCAGATAGATATCAGATAGATATCAGATAGATATCAGATAGATATCAGATAGATATCAGATAGATATCAGATAGATATCAGATAGATATCAGATAGATATCAGATAGATATCAGATAGATATCAGATAGATATCAGATAGATATCAGATAGATATCAGATAGATATCAGATAGATATCAGATAGATATCAGATAGATATCAGATAGATATCAGATAGATATCAGATAGATATCAGATAGATATCAGATAGATATCAGATAGATATCAGATAGATATCAGATAGATATCAGATAGATATCAGATAGATATCAGCACAGCAGATGAAATATGCCTGACCTGAAATCAACATGTTTTAGCCCAGGTGTAACTAAGTTCATGCACTTAACAAGGTCTGGATCCAGCCCATTACCTCTAAAACAAAACACCCAGGGACAGATTTACTAAAGATTGTCAGATAGGAAACATCACCTCTCAACTCTAATACTGTTTGCAGCAGATGAAATATGACTCCCCTGAAATCAACATGTTTTAGCCCAGGTGTAACTAAGTTCATGCACTTAACAAGGTCTGGATCCAGCCCATTACCTCTAAAACAAAACACCCAGGGACAGATTTACTAAAGTTGAGATTGTCAGAATCGCCAGAGTTTGCTATTTTTTACTGGCGATTTTGAAATCTCAGATTTACTAAAGGTGATTTTCCTAAAAAATCACCAGAGATGTTTTTTTTTTTTTTAAATCGCCGTTGTTGAGCTATCTCTGGCGATTTTTTCCATTCCTGAGATACAAATTTCAGATTGACTAAGATGCGAGTTGGGTGCAAAAATCGCCAGAGATAATAGAGGTATTTATGAGTGTCGATTTCATTGAAATCGGCACCCACTTTGTAAAAAAAACAAAAAAACAAAAAAAAACCCACATTAACCCCAAAACTTAAAAAAAAATGCGACTTGCTTTTAACACTTAGCATTCTGCAGTAAATAGTACAATAAGGTACAGCATGCCCTTGTATTGCAGGGCATGCTGTGCCTTATAGTACCATATGCTGCAGCATGGCACAGCATATAATAAATTAATAAATACATGTCCTCCGTATAATAAATAAATACATGTTCTCCGTATAATAAGTAAATAAATAAATGTCTTCCATCTAATAAATAAATAAATGTCCTCCGTATATTATATAAAGAAATAAATGTCCTCCGTATCTTGAAAAATAATCAATAACTGTCACCATTGACTTTAATGAATTATTAATTGTGTCCCTTGCATTTTTTAAACAATTCATGTACCATAACCATATTTTAATGGATAACATTACCCCCGTGCATATCATATATAATGAATCATGTAAACCGGCACATTTATTAATAATGTTTCGTTTGTAAATATATTATTAAATAAAATATGACAATGCCAAAAACAATAATCAATAAATAATAATCTGTATAATACTCACGGTTTTGAAGTCTTCATTGTTGCCAGGCAACGTTCTGCAGACCGGCTCTTCCTCTTCTTCATGAAGGATCGTGGGAGCAGCTCCTGTATTTTTGGTGTCCCTCCAACACGGATAGTAACAGTTAAAATTACATTCTTTTGAAAGGACTGTTGATAATAGGAGCACTAGGTGCTGTCTCCATAGATGTTGATAACAGCTAGCGCATCAGTGCCTGTAAGATGTACTAAGCATGTGCAGGAAACTGTCGCCTTTAAGCAGGCTATATAAAGCGCTGCTTTATGCCGGGGTCAGTGAGTCACTAAGAGTCTGAGAGAAATTTCTTCCTCAGCCTTGTCAGTTTGTTTAAACCTCAGAGAGTTACAGTAGCAGATTGTTTTTCTTTGTGAAATGTGATACATTAGCTGCGACTTACTGGTACCCATGTATATACTGTATCCATCATCATTTGTTATTGTCTTGTTTATGAAGCCTGTTATACAAGCACAGAAACAATTGTTACCATGGAACTAATAAATTGACAACTTCATTAAGCGTTTTTTTGCACTCATTATTGTGACCTAAACTCCACAGCATCAGTCTCTGTTATTACTCTGCTACACTGCTAAATATTGCAGTTACAACATCTCCCCTTTATTTATAAGGTTTCAGGTTACACCTATCTCATATATAAAAAGGGAGGGGGGGGTATTTGCCAAAGAGGTTGTCATCTCATATATATTTTTGAACACTGACAGCATGCTTTAACATTAAAAAGTAGTTAACCTACTCCAGGTGCTATCATTCACTGGTAGCTGAATAGGGCAATAGAAATACACAGTTATTTCCAGAGTAGCACTGTAATGTTGAAAACTGCAACGGTCTCACCGCCTTGGTGGTCTGGGGATCTCCGGAATAGATGGCAAATGTTATACTCTGGTTCCTTTGATGAAATCTACCTTCAGTTTCAATTAGGCTCTACTTCTATGAAATTACTGCAGCAATAGAATAGGGTCTTAGCCAACTTTCAGATGGGTTTCTGTAATAGCAATGTACGGATCAGCATCCCCACCTGCAGTCTCAGCCCTTAAAGTTTTATTCGATTGTTATCCTTGTAACATATTTTTGCAGTTTGTTCTGTCAGACATACGCTGGGACAGGGACATGTTGCTTATCACCAGTGGTTTCACCTCATTTTATACCATCATAGACTACACCTCATGTCTAGAAAATATTAAATATTTCCAGTCTAATGATCGATAACTTTGATTCCCTACAAGCAGTTTGATGCGAGGCATCCATTTCATTCTCACACATTTACTTCTGATTTAGGCCCGTATTCAGACCACCGGACGTATTACATATACGTCCGGTGTTTACCGAAATTTGATACTGCGCATGCAAAGTACGTATCTTTTCGTTACATAGATTGCGTATATGCGGCCTTAAAGACCATATATACGCAATCTACATAACAAAGGGATACATAGATTACGTAAAAAATTATTACGCATGCGCAGTAATCAAATTTCGTATATGTAATACGTCCGGTGGTCTGAATACGGGCCTTAGTGAGGAGCTCTTCCTAAAGCACCACAATGAGCACACGCTTTCCAGCAAGTTATACCAACCTGTTCATGAGTTGATTTGAAGACCAAAACATCTGGCCTCATAGACAGGCTGGCAGGAACTTAGTCTTCTGGTGATGTTACATTGATGATGTTTGATTTTCAACTGGAAGGGTTTCAAAACCTCTCTCACTAACTTCCTTTCAGAACTCAATAACAATCTATACAATCTGCACTTCCCCACAATTTATACTTGTGAAAAAGCTGAATTCTTTCATCTAGAATTTTCCACTAGGAACTGTAAGATTGAATCTTTCCAATAAAAGTTGACTCAAAGCTATATATTGTTATTCAGCAATAAACGTTATTTTTATACCACCATAAACCAGGCATTCACAGCAGCTGAAAATGCTGACCGTAATGCCCTACTTTAATACAAAACAAACAAACAAAATATTCACCCAAAAATATAAAGAAAGTCATATAAAAAACAAACCTCTACATGGCTAATTCAAGTCCTGGCTTTTACCATTGTGGTAATCTCATTGGATGCAGAATTCTACAAAACCTCTACTCAAAACCTATAAACAAGTTCAGTTTAGTACAGGAGTTACAAAACAGAACAGCCTTTTACAAACTGATTTCATTCAATTATGTTGACTAATTTTATAATTGAGTAAAAGCTTACACCACAGCTGTGAACACCGTTTGTCTGCAGTTATTGTTTCGCAAAGGACTTCAAGAGCGACAGATGTACTCCCTTCCAAACACCCCCAACCTTATGACATACTTTTTGAAAGACAACCCAATATTAGGATAAGCCCACAAGATGATCAAACTCCAATCAACAAGACTTAAATTCTCCATTCCTGAAATGCCTGACAAAAATTGTTAAGATATTGAACCTAGAGATGTTGACATGGTTCGGAATTCCTTGGTGTTTGGTTGCTTCATAAACTGGATGGGGCCTTAATAAGTACTTCTAACAACAAATTCTTCTCTAAAAGTTGAAGAGAAAGATACTTGAGCAGCCCATTGTAAGAAATAACAAAAGAGAAAAAGAGTCCAATCCAGGAAGAAGATGAACCCGTGTGGATGAAAGAGTAGAGACAAAGTAATCAACGCCAGATCATGTTCAGTTTCTGTTGATTACACTTTGCTAAAGAGATTGATGAAGTTGATATTAAAAATTGTATAATCCAAGAGATGACCAAATCAATTTACCAGAGTCAATACATTGACCAGAGTCAATGGATTGCTAAAAGGGAAAAGGTTGGTAAGCATGATGCTTGATGAATATCAGGGGTTACAGCTGAGTGGGTATTGTGTAAGCAAGTTTTGTGTTATTCTGGGAAAGCAATTCGAATCATGGCGCCAACATAATCTAGAGAACATTTTAGATTTACACCCGATACAGTTGTACCATAACTTAATTTGCAAGATGGTAAATAAAAGCAACTGTTGGTTTTATACAAACTCGCCCCAGGAACAGGATAATGCAGCCATAGGACTTTTTTATAATCTTTCATCTGACATCAGCTGTCACATTCCAGATAGCAAAGAAATAGCGTTAGCCTAAGGCCCCCACTCTCTCAGCTGTAATAAACAGAACTTTGTGTGTATAAGGAATGGAACTCATGACCTGCATTTTTAACAATTAAAAAACACCTTTTGGCAAAGAATCTCGGGCCTTCTATCTCCAGTTTGTACCAAATAGTAAGAAGTTTTGTACTGGCACTATCACAACTAAATATTCAAACCACTTCCCTAAATTACGGGAGGTGCTCAGAGGTAGGGATAAGCTATTGGAAATTTTTAAACCTCAAAAAAAGGGGGTGCCTATGCTGCTGACATCCCCCTCCTTTTTGGGGTATACAAGTAACCTCTTAGTGTCACTCTGGGTCTGTACAATTTTGTAATTATAGTATTATTAAAACATTTTTAAGCTTTATTAATGTACATTTAAAAAATATGTCCTAGCAAAATATTAAAAAAGAAAAGAAATATCAGTTCCTACAGTGCTAAGCACCGAAAAAAATTAGTTAAAAACACATTACACGTGCATGCAGTCCCTGATTAAGGAGCTTGTGCCCACAAGGCTGAATGCCTATTATTCCCTATAAATAGCAGAGTTTTAAATTGCTGGCGAATCTCTATAAATAGCAATCATATAATAGTGTTTAGATAGATAGTTATGTTATGATTTATGAGATTAAAGGAGATCGAATTCACACATAGATATACGTTGTTTATTAATTGATTTTATATTTATATATCTTATTTATTATCCACTATAGTAATTAATTGATTTTATATTTATATATATATATATATATATATATCTTATTTATTATACACTATAGTAATTATAAAGGTTCCAATTAATTATTCCTTGATGGTGGTATGTCGACGTTATTAGACTGTAGCCACAGACTATATGAAGATTGAGGACTATATTGATATCCTCAAGCAAGATATAATTAGCAAGATATAATTAGCATATCTAACTTGCGTGATCGCTATTCATGTCATATATTAGCTAATGGCTCTTCTAACAGTTTTGTATGCAGTTTTAAGGGTACCAGGTCCAGCTCATCTGGCCCACTGTGTGCCGTACTCCACCAATAATTATTATGAGCACAATTCTCCACTACCTCAGAAAACAGTCTATATCGCTACTATTGTAGCAAAGTATCTTAGTGACACATACACGGTTCAGTGAAGCTGACCCGCCAGCAAAAGCAACATTGTATCTATTTGGTAATGAGGGAGAAGAGGGATCTGCCTGCACGTATAAAGGAGGGCGCTCGTGCACACCGTGCCACTAAGAGGTTAGTTGTATACCCCAAAAAGGAGGGGGATGTCAGCAGCATAGGCACCCCCTTTTTTTGAGGTTTAAAAATTTCCAATCTCCAGTTTGTACTAAGAAGACTTTAGTGACAGTATTTTTTGCCTGAGTTCTAACTGAATGCTTTCCTGCTCCTCCGCCTCTCTTTCATTCTTATCTCCCATTTTTCCCCTTTTTGATGGTTGACCACCTGTGCACACCCTATTACTCCCCTATCTCCCCTCCAAATATTTTTAAAAAATCCTTGTTACCTATCTTTAAACTAGTACAGCAATGCAACTATCTATTTTGTGTTTTGTAAACGTGTGGTGTTTAATCAACCATGCGTTATCATTGATCATGTGGTGTATAGGGATCTGTTGTAATAAAAAATTCTTCCTGTGTGTACCATAAGATGTGTTTCTAACAAAAGCCATACAATGAGTGTCCAATCCTGGATCCTTCTGAAATACGTGGCTCAATATGATTTTTCCCAATATAAAATACAACTGCCTTCAAACCTTATTCTAGAACTTAATAGTTCAATAGAACTTCTTGCACTGCAGCTTTCAACAGCTACAGTATGTGGAATCTACTTTAGGTAAGTGTGGCCAACAACTCTTTGTTATAGAAATTGAGTTATTCCAGTCCTCGAGGATCAACAATCCTTATGTTTCTAAGAATAACGTTAAACATTTAAAGTGTAGACAGGTCCTAGTTCACAGGAACTGCAGAACTGACATACATACAAGACCGCACAGTGCAAAACAAGTCCAAGAAAAGAACCCTCTTGGGTATAAGTAATAATATAGGAGTCAATAAATAAAATTTGAGAATATAAGCATTCAAATAATAATATGATCTGGAGTGCCTAAAAAATTCCTGATCCTCAAATTGCCACAAAATATTCCTTAAATTATTTCTATTGTATCTTGAAGACTCCTATATTAAAGAGGGGTGCTGCCACATTGGTCCTAAAGAATTAATGTAAACAAATGCAAAAGCAAAAAGATAGACCAATTTAAGGCGCACTAATAACACACTGTATATCGATTAATTTTTATTGTCTCCTTTTTATATCCATTAGCAACCAAGTCCTTGCTTTCTTATATTTTATACAATATGCAAATCTCTAGTGCCTCCTCTATTTAGACCACTGTTCATATAGCCAGATATTTTGATTGATGGATGGGAGTGTTATGCTCCATCCTTCATGTGGTCTATTTCCTGAATGTACATAAACCCATTATTTCATGTGCCCATTCTATAGGTCAATAATAGATTCATACCTTGAAAGTAATCTTTGCAGTGATTTTTAGATATCAAGTGTATACTTCACCTTTTAATGAAACTGATACAATTAAAAGTTATGTTTTATGTTTATTTTCACCTCCTATGCTCCTTCACTGACTCTTTTTGTTGATAGCCCAGTTATAAAAATTAATTGATATACAGTGTGTTATTAGTGCGCCTTAAATTGGTCTATCTTTTTGCTTTTGCATTTGTTTACATTGTTTCTAAGAATAACATACTTACACAAGTCCAACAATGTTAAATACAGCTGTGCAGAAGGTACCTTCAGGTAAGTGTGGCTGACAATTTACTATAAAAAGGTGGTTCTCCCAGTCCTCATGGCTCAACAATTCTTATGTTTCTTAAACATAAAACACTTAAACATGTTTGACAATATAAACTACTGTTCTCATCCTTTGTACTAACAGAACTACTTATAGCTACCTATCCAAAGTATTCTGGTAAAACTAATCTGTAAAATAAAATCCATAGATCTCTTTATAACTTAAGATCTCCTTCAATATTATGCTTTCCTTGTCCTCCTCCATGTCAGCCACCTCTGGGTTAATTCCTCTTTATTGGACCACAGATAGGAAAGAAAACAACTCCAGACATTCCCACAGTTTTTTTCTTTCCTGTCGGCTAGTCAGGCAGTCGCATGCCATAGGGGGCTTACCATTTTTTTGCTGGAGTTCCTCTCCACTGTGTTAAGGTACCCCAGGATTACCAGGACTGTGGACCGGGGTGACCGTTGATTGGAGATAGAAATGGTACAGTACTCCGGGATTACCCGTAAATGGAACCAGAGTAACTGTAAGAGGTAAAGAGCGAGCAATTCCCCAAGGAGTACCACCTGATTTCAGACCGAGTGTTCGCTAGAGCCCCAGATGGTGGGGATAGACTGGAGCAGGTAGGAACCCGTCAGGAGTACAACCCAAGAGAGATTACTCGGGAGATGAGCAGAACATCAGAAGGAAGAGATAGGTAAGTAAAGGTAGGAACAGAGGTAAAGGCGGATCAGAAGGTTCCGATCGGCGATGGACAACAGAAACCAGGAAACGTGACGCCACAGACTTGGTAGAGATAAACCGGACCTAACAGGACTAACCAAACAAATAGGGGCTAACACTCACAGTCACACAAGAAGCTGGGACTCCCCGGAGGGAACAAGTACATGCAAACAGGGAAGGATAAGGGTAACCTGGGAAGGTAGATACACTAAGGTGGAAGGGAGAGCGCAAGAGGTATACAATAGGATAAGCAGGACTGGGTAAACAGGGCAGAGACTGGGTCAGTAAACAATGGCACAGAGCACAAGGCAAAGGCACTAGTAATGAGAGAAGCAGGTCACAGGCTGACAAACAGACGCTATAACCGGCGCCAAAATGAGGACAGGAGTACCCTAATAACAAGTGGAGAGGCTTCTGATAGGCTGGAGAATAATGAGCCCTCCCCAACAGGAAGCGTTCCCAGGGCAACTGGAATGCATAAGAAACTTGCTGCAGCAGAGCGCGCGCTAAACACGGAAGCCGCGCTGAGTCTCAGGTAACCAGGGACGCTGTGACCAGGGAAGCTGTCGGCAGGGGATTCCCCTGCACGCGCCGTCGGAGTTAAGCCGGGCCATGGGGACAGGACGCCGCCGCAGCCATTACACTGCGGTGTAACACACTGCTGCGGTGCTCAGGCAGGGATGGAGGTTCAGGGACCGGCCTCAGGTTTTCTATGAATGTTGTTCTGTCTTGCCCGTCCTATTGCAAAGGCTAGGTTAAGCAGATGATATCAGCAGCATATGGCTGCATGGGGCACTAAAGTGTTCGAAATAAGGACACATACACATGACTCTTCAAGTAAAAGACTTATTTTTCACTAGACTTGGGAACCACTCTGAATATAGGAGAGTCTGGGACTATATTGCACTGAAGAATTAGCTATATCTTTTATCAGCGCAGCAAATTTGGAGTTCACCCATTGGGTACTCACCATATGTGGATTAAAGTTTTAGCAAATAATGTTAGATGCTGCTCTGAATTAAGCACCAGCAACAGTGGTTACATTCCTCCCTAGACTCAGTCAGACTTACGGCAGTGGCAGCTGTTACTTGTAGAGCTCTGTGGCCCAATCCATGGGTTGCGGATGCCAAGTCCAGTACGATATTGTCCTTACCTTTTCAAGGAGACTATCTGTTTAGACAGAAACAAGATGACACCAGGTCCTCGGGGAGAAAAGTCACACTGGCTTCTACAAGATAATGTAACCTTGTCCAGAATCCAGTAACAAAAATTTCAGAACAGGATCAAAAGCTTATAAAGAGGCAAGAATATTTATACCAGGAAGAAACTACAGAAGAGGTCAGTGGTCTACCCTGCGGTTCAATTTTTATGACCAAAGGGGCAGAGACATAAAATGAACACTATGACAGATGTCCAATTCATGCCAGAAGTTTTTTAACAGAAGATATGGTGGGTGGAAGAATGTCAGTATTTAGGGAAATTTGGCAAGAATTTACCACAGAGAAGTCGGTGTTAGAGGTAATAGAGAAAGGATCATTGGAGCTAGTCAACAGCGCAGGAGATGTGTTTTTGGAGTCTTCTACGCAGAGGAAAGTTTTGGAGCATACCGTCCTGAGCTCATATTTACAAACCATGGGCCAGATCCAGAACAACGCTTGTGAGCGAATTTACGCGTGGCGGAGACGTAAAATCGCCTTTTGGTTAGTACTGCGCATACGCACCATAGAAAATACGCTCGGTAACGTAGCGTAATTATGAACATATGGGCCATTCACGTATGTATCACGTAAATACTTAGGTGTGGGCGTGCCATTTTTACGAGTCCAAAATACGTCTGAAATACGTTAAGTAGGCGGGGGTTTGTATTTAAAGTGTACAGTATGGGCGTTCTTAGCTGCGTAAATACGTGTTGCCCATACGTACGTGTGCGGATCACTGCGGTTACGTTGGCAAAAGTTAAGGTAGGGTTTGAAAAGTGTATCTTGACAAAATACGTACATTCAAGGGGTGTGCCTAGGAGAGTGTATAGAAGGTACGCACGCGAAAATACGCTATGCGAATAAACGTACGGCAAACGTAGTTCTGGATCTACCCCTATGATACAATAACAAGTAGAAGTGGAAGTCCCAGCCGGGGAGATATGTCAAGTGTTTTACTTGAGGTTCTTTGTAGTGAAAAAAGGGCGGTTACAGGACTAGACCTCAGACGTCTCAACAAAAGACTCAGATCCAATTCTTTCAAGTGAAGTCCCTGAGGTTCATTCTCCTTGATCTTCAGCAAGCTATGTATATGACGTCAGTAAACTTGAGGGACACATACCTCCACATACCTATTTTCAATAGACATCAAACGTTTTTAAGGTTCCACATATTTCCTCGCTAAGGACTTTCATGAAGTTGCTTGTAATAGTTTAAAAGTTGAGACAAGAAGGAATTATGCTGTGACTCTACCTCAATGACATTTTGATTGTGGCACCAGCAAAGAAGGAAGTAGAGATACATGCGTAGAAGGTATTAAACACACTTCAAGAAGATGGTTGGATCATCAACTAGAAAAAAGTAATCTGTTTCTGGTAATAAGGATACAGGACTGTATTCACACAAAAGAATGATTTAGGTTATTAATTATGCGCAAAAAGTAGTAAGGCGACTTCCCTGACACACACCTTAGTTTTCAGTTGCTTAACCAACTTACGAATGCCATAGGGCTCCCTTATCCTTAGGTTGGGAGCGTTGGGCTGCTAATAAAGAACGTTTTTGCCTAACCGTGCCCAGATTTCCTCATTGGCCCAGAAAGACTTGGTTCCTGAAGGCACTGCAACTTTCAGTCAACAGGCAGTCATGTGTAGTAGTAGGGTTAGGAAAGCAATGTGGGTAGCCCAGTCCGTCTGTGATGTATTTAATATCAAATGGCAGTTGATAGAGATGGTTTGTATAGGTGTAATAAAGATTGTATCGAGGGAGGACAACTAATGATTGAGATAAGGGATATGACAAGGAGGGATGAGGATGTAAGAGGAGGTGCTTTAGGGTAGGGTTACAATGAGAGAAAAAGTCCTAACTGTAAGGGCAGAGTAGGTAGAGGACGATGGTGTAGTGGTTTGTGTGTAGGTAGCTCCTGTTGATGAGTGGACCTCAGATAAATGAGGGAGAGAGAGATATAAATGCTGACATAGTGTAGTAATTGAAGACACCAGGAGATGTATAGAAAATGCACTCACGCTTGAGTTGTGTCAGGAAGGCTGGCATCTGTACTCTGGGACAGCTGTGTATTGTGGAAACAGTGCAGTGAATCTTGACACTCAGGTCAGACCGGACAACGGGAGGGAGAAGAAGAGGATGTTACGATACCAGTAGTCTGGTGGGAGCAGGAACAGGTACTGGAGGGCTGATTTGGGTCCGGAGGCACCGCAGGAGGTTCCAGGTGTAGTTATGGCACCACCGGATTTACCTGGGCTGAGAACCAGGGTGGCCGTAGGACGAGTGAGACATACCAGGGCGCGGAGTCTGGTGGGACCTGGTTCTTCACTAGAGCCTCTAATGGTGAGGATATACTTATGCAGAAGATTTACCCACAGGTCGCGGCCTCTGGCGCAACACCCGGGAGAGGAATAAGAGAAGTATAGGAGGGAGAAATGGGAAGAGACAAGCCAGTAGAGCCTGGCTTGTAATGGACAATAAAGGAACACTGAGACGATGACAGGAGACTGGCGGGACAAGACAAGACGAACGAGACTGACTAGACTAACAAGGGCAATTACACACACAGCCAAACAAGTGGCAACCCCCGGAGGGGTTAACAAACACAGTCACTACAGGAGAGGCAAGGTAAATACAAAACTGGGCAAAACAATAAGGTGGGAGAAAAGGAAATGGAATACTGAAGGTAATGGAGCAATGTACAAGGCAGGAACAATGATGGGACACTCAGGAATCAAAAAAAAAAGCACAAGGCAAGAGAAAGAGAGAGAGAAGCAGGCACAGTGGCTGTAAACAGAAACTATAACCGGCAGGAGAGAGAGGGCCGGGAGCGCTTATATAGGAGCTGGCAGCTACTGATAGGGTAAGCAGAGGATAGAGGCTATTGGCGTTGCCCTGACAACCCCCTGGGATGCAGGACGGCAGAGAGGAGATCAGCACCCGCCTACCCGGCCAGCGCTGACTCAACATGGCTAATTTGCATACCGTCACGCCCCTGTGACGGTATGCGTACTGGGAGATGCCTGGCGCCACGCTGGAAGACGGGGAACAACGCGATGCGGGGAGATGGTCGCATGCCGTTCTGACGGCATGAAGGGAAGGAGAGGGCTGCCCAGAGGTAAGGTCTCTGGCGTTCTGACGGCATATAACAGAGGGAGAAGACAAATAGGGCGGTACAGCAAGATAAAGCAGGGAGCGAGAATTTAACTGCACTCACTATTACGATGTGCCACGTCTGGTTCCAAAGGAAGTGTTCTGGTGAGGAAACTGGCCACGTCGCTGTGTGAGAGGAGCAAGTGCCTGCGTGGTGGTCCGGCAGTCAGTATTACGCCCGTCAGTCTGATCAGCTGCTGGTGTCTTCAGGGATGTTTCCTCCTGTAGTCTGCTGGACTTCATACGCTCCCTCTGTGGTGTTGGCACCGTACGTTGTTGTCTGTGAACATGGTGGGCTGTCCCGCTGGTGGAGGATGGTCCTGGGACTTGTGTACCGGCACTTCCTTGGATGATCCTGGAATAAGTGATACGGCACCTCTCGGCTGACCTCGGTGTTGGCGGAGGTAGCAGGGTAAGGACACCCTGCTTGTGTTCCTCTGGGTCTGCCAGTGACTGGGTTTGAGGAAAAGTGGTGGGGTGGTGATAATGGCAATGGAGGCTACGGAGTAGTTACGATAACTGGTTTAATAAAGCAAACAATACAGTATAAAACAAGTGTCTTGAGTGGTATATATAGGGGAGAGGGAGGGAAGGGGGCTGGTAATTGTAGTGCTACTGCAATACAGAGGTAGCTGCAGAGGCAGCCACTAGATGGTTCTAAGGGTATTGGATATATTGAAATGATCAATAGCAATATGAGCGGGTGGGAATAAACCATTGGCAGGGGGTAAATGAACAGGGACCAGTCACTAGAGACTATAGTGAATTGGTTGAGGTGGGAAGGATTTACTAGATGCAGCCACTAGATGGCTAAGTGGGAGTTGAACTGAATAGTGTGGAAGGTTATTAACAGTGAAAAAAGGGTAGATACATGAAAGGGGATATACGGAAACATTCAGCCACTAGGCGGCTCTAAGAGATAAAAATTAAAGATGAGTATATTGACAATGTGGACATAGGGGAAAGGGGATGGGATAGGGGCAAATGGGGGCTGATGGAGGAGGTTTTAAGTTATTACTGGCATAAGATCTGTGTCAATATCCACTTGAGTTCAGTCTTGTTGATCTGCTTACGTCTATACCCCCCTCTCCGATGAATTGGAGTCCTTTGGGGTCCTGGTGATGAAATTTAAGGAAATGGTCAGACACGCTGTGTGCTGTGTAGCTTTTTTTGGATGTTCCGGATGTGCTCTCCTATCTTTTGAGGCTTCGGGTGGTCCTTCAAACGTATTGTAGTTTGCAAGGGCAAGTGAGGAGGTATATGACATATTTGGAATGGCATGTTATAGTGCTCTTGATGGCATATGTTTTGTGGGTGGAGTGTAAGACAAAGGAGGTGGTGGGTTTTGTGCTACTGGAGTTGCTGTTTTTGCATCCGGGGCAATTTCCGCAATGGAGAAAAAACTTTTTTTTTAATGTGATTTTTAATGAGACGTTGATGCAGGTTTGGGGCTTTTCTGGATGGGGTCCAAGAAAAGTGGTGAATGATTCATCTTTCTGTAATAGCCCCAGTGTTTCTTCAATATGTTACGGATTTGTGTGGCCTGCTTGTTATATTGGGTGTTGAAGTAAAATTTATCTGTAGGTATGGTGGAAGTATGTTTGTATTTCAGGAGGTCTTGTCTGTCTGAATTTGCGGCTGTGGTGATAGCCGCTTGGATAGTGGTTCAGGATATCCCTTTTCTCGGAATTGGAGTGCTAGACTGTCACTCTATTCCTTAAATGTCTCCCTACGTGTGCAATTACGACGGATGCGCTTGAATTGGCCTAAGGGTATATTGTTTAGCCAGTTGGGGTGGTGATTTCTTGGGGATAGGATATAACTGTTGACATCAACTGGTTTCTGGAAAGTGAATGTTTCTAGTTTATTGTCCTGTATGTATATGTTTAAGTCCAGGAATTCCACTTTATTGCTACTGTAATGGGTAGTGAACCTGAGGTTATTTGGATTGATGTTTAGTTGGCCAATGAAGTCGATAAGTGTGGTTTCAGAGCCCTTCCAGATGAAGATAACATCATTAATGTACCTGCGGCAGAGGACCAGCGTGTTGAACACTGAGCTGGGGGGGCCAGATGTAGTTGGTTTCCCACCAGCTCATAAATAGGTTCGTATAACTCAGAGCGAACCTTGTCCCACTCGCGGTCCCCTGGTGCTTTAGGAAGAACTCCTCTCCATCCCAGAAATAGTTGTGTTTGAGAATGAATTGAATACAGCCTGCCTGTGGTCGAGTTGTGAGTCTTGGTCAAGGAAATTTTTGATACTATCTAGCCCCTGTGTGTGATCAATTATGGTGTATAATGAGGTAACATCACTGGTGACCAACCACAGTTTGTTCTCCCAGCTAATGTTCTCAAGGATTTGAAGAATCTGAGTGGTGTCTCTAAGATGGGACCATTGTGAGGTGACATATTGCTGGAGAAAAGAATCTATGTATTGGGAAAGATTAGCACTTAAATGTTCGATCTACCTGGAGGATTAATCCTGTTTTTGTGGATTTTGGGTGGGAAATAGAACGCAAGGATTTTTTAATGTATGAGGTTGAGGTTTTCCTTTCGAGTCAGTATTCCTGTGTCTATACCTGATTTGAGTAGTGTTGATAATTAATTTCTTAAGGTCAGAGTGGGGTCAGAAGCAGGTCTGTGGTATGTTGTTTCATCATTTAAGATCCTGAGTGCCTCTGAGTGGTACTGGTCAAAATCCATTATAACAATGCCCCCACCTTTGTCAGCTGGTTTTATGACTATTTTGGAGTTATTTTGTAATTACTTAAGGGCAGTTTTCTCTGTGCGGGTGAGGTTAGGGGGTTTGGTTGTATGTCTACGCGTCCGTTCTAGCCTATCTAGTTCTTCACTAGTTGTTCGAATGTTTGAATGTGGTTGCCTTTGATATGACTAGGGTTGAATTTAGATGGGGGTCTAAGATGAATGTATGAAAGAGTCATGGTGTGGGTTGGTTGTTGTTTCGGCTGGGGATTTTAAGAAATATTTTTTTAAATTGGGTTTTCTAATGTATCTGTGAACATCCAAATAAATAGCAAATTTATTTAGTTTGCTTTTGCTTTTGCATGCTTTTTCTGTGTAGGTTTAAATGTATGTGCGTGTGTGTGTGTA
>WWET01000246.1:33443-48004 GCA_011038615.1 Limnodynastes dumerilii | reverse complement strand
CTCTTTATTTTTTTGAGAGATATATATATATATATATATATATATATATATATATACTTATATACTGTTTTAGGCTAGCATAGGAACTACATAATGTTACTCTTCCCCACCAAGAGGCAGAGCTGGAAATTTTACTTACATGGATACCAGTTGTAAATGGCATCACAGTTAGATAAGTACAGTTACATAAGTCAGTTTCCAATATGTCAGAAGGTCAAGACATCCCAGTAACACGACATCTGATATGTGAGATCTTTTATTTCTTTCCTGGGACCATACTGCTTCATAACTATGCTAATTTGACCAACTGACTTCAGACTCCTGACACCTGGACCTGCTGCAGCCCATAGTGTCCCCCACAACCCATAACATAAGGGCTGGTTCATTAATATAAATAAATAAATTACAGAGAAAAAAAAACCAAACCCTTTAATACTTACCAAATTGATCTTCATATGCAGGTCCAGTCTTCTAAGCTTTTATCTAAGCTTTTAATGTAAAAAAAAACCCTTATATACATTCAGCAATAATGAGACTTTGCTGGCCAGTGCCTCTATTTATAACCTCCAAGGTTATAAATACAGGTCCCGGTCAGCAAAGTTTTTATTGTTGCAGCAGAGGTCTGATTTGCTGGCCAAACGTGTCTACGGCGTCTGTACAAGAAGTTAAACATGTATGTAAGTCATTATTTATTTCTTTAAGCTAACGAGCTGACTCTTGTTATTTTTATTATTAATTTCTTTATTTTGACTTTTTTTTTTAACTAGGTATTTGTGGCCATATTGTATGCAATTGGTGCAAATACCTAAAATACAAGTTCGCCCACATCACACGGTGCCTCTTAACCACACATCATGTGCAAAGTAAGACTTGCAATAGAATAGGGCTTACCCAATAGGACAGAAACATCACAGAGAATCGAATCAGGCCCATTATGTCCATATACACCTGAATGTCCTTTCTGAGAAATACACTGAAAAAGAGAGCACTAATAAGATTCTATACAATAAAACTAACAAGCTTTAATTTTAATATAATAAATTTCACACTCCAAAAAGCATATATAACAGTAAACATGAATAGATGAATGGCAATACTACAGATGAAAATATCCAATAGCAGCAGAATTATTATCCTGTGATTTATAGTCAATGATCCGGGTAATTAGCAGCAGGATCTTTCCACGTTAACACGGTTTAGACAGCTCTATCTTTACAGTAAAGATGATAAAAGGGAAATGGCATGGATTATTTCCCAATCATAGGCTCACACAGTAGATAATTCTAGTAGAGAAATTCTATGGTAATATGAATCTGAGAGTGGTATTATATACATGGACAGCTGTAAACCTTTAAGCCTTGAGAAAGATCACCATATGATCGAAATGCTTTGGGTATTATTATTGCAGTTATCCTAAAAATATAAAGCATTTTAAATCCTAAATAATGATAAATTAACCCAAAGAAAGGTTCCATTACATACCCTCCAACTGTACCTATTTAGCAGGTACAGTACCTTTTTTTAGTGGTCTGTACTGGCTAAAAGGGCTCTTGTACCGGATTCTGACCCAGCAATTCCCTCCACCCTATACTCACCTTCCAGTCCTGAAACATCTGATCACTATAGCAGAGCTGCAGGGATAGACTCCTACAGCACTGCTATAGTGACAGGACCCTCTCCTGTGAGTTCTAAGCTCATATAATAAGGTGTAAAATAAAAATATATTAAAGCCCCGCCCCTTCTCTGGACAAGCTGCACCCCCTTCATGGACATGCCCCCAGGTGTTGCAATTTACAGTAAAAAATGTTGGAGGGTATGCCATTATGGCCAAGATAATTATTACTAAACACAAATGAAGGCATTATATTGTGTCTTCCAAAACCTTTGTGAGTATTCTGAATATATTATTTTATTTATTGTATATTATTTTATTTTTGCACTGTTCTGAAAAAGTGATTACTATACCATAGAGTGGTATTCTGTCTTTGCCTTCCTTATTCTACGTTTCTTGTCACCGTGGAAGGATAGTAGGAAGGATAACCAAAAACCATAAGAAGCAGCACAAACTACGTATAGAGGCTGTAGGCTGGATCAAGACTTAAGTAAGTGCTTGAAATTGGTTACTCCTGGTCTAAACCATGTTGATTGCAGGGGAGTCATATTTCATCAGTTGCAAACAGTATTAGAGTTGAGAGGTGATGTTTCCTATCCCAAGTCTAAATAACAGTGTGATAGTAAAGCTGGTCAGTATCTGTGTGCAGTAAGCAATTCAAAGATATATCCCTGCATGCAAATAATACAATTTACTTGACTCCCCCTGCAATCAACATGGTTTAGTCCAGGAGTAATTAATTTCAAGCACTTACTTAAGTCTGGATCCATCCCTGTATCTCTGCCAAGACTGGTGACAACTACTGTGAGTAACGTCAAGCTCTCCAAATAAATGTATGTTTACACTTGGAGGGGAAGCTTTGACCATATTTTGTTACATGAGCTAATATTAACTGTGAAACATCATTATCTGCACTATCAGTTACAGGCTCAGTGACTGATGTGCCATTATGGTTATGGACTTAATATACATAGCTAATTAGTTTTTGATCCATTGCTACATGCTTAACTATCCGACATATGATTTGTGATCTCTGCGATTAATTGACCTTACGTTCTGTGTATATTGTGCACAGTAAGTGGTGGAATTTGAAGTGCTCTGATCAACACTTTTACATTGATGATTAGTTGTTGAATTTATTATCTGTTGATATCTGATATATGTATCAATAGCATTGTGTGTTGGTAGGTGCAATGCCCTATTATCTTTACAAGCGCAAGCATATACTCTACATTGAGATATTACACTTTCATTATACAATATACGTATATGACATGATAGAATCCATAATATGCTCTGTCTAGTCCAGCTATATCATGTAGAGCAGGGGTTCTCAACCTCCTTTTTGCAGGATGTCAAGCACCACTTTACATATAATGTAGTTACATACATACCCACGCCCCATATATATCCTTGGTTATTTGGTATTGTACGTTCTTACAACCTTGACCAGTTGCCCTGAGTACCACCTAACAGTGGTCCAAGTACCACCAGTGAGAACCCCTGATGTATATTGTACTGATGCTGATATCTAGTAAAGGGTATAACTATAGCCCAGCCCAGCAATTACCCACCGCACCACCACTTGTCCTATGCTGTACTCATCAGCTTATTCTTAAGCAGCGCTGTGGAGTCTATCTCTACAGTGCTGCAATAGAGTCACGGTGGATGGACAGTTTATCTAACAGGAATATCTATAGTAGTGCTGCAGAGAGAGATTCCACGATGCTCCCTCAGCCTCCATTCTATCTGATTTCTCCGCTCCAGATCCTCTCATTCTTTTCCTGCAATGTCACTGATGTGATGACTACAGCGTAGACTAGACTAGAGTGAGGAGGCGGTCCAAGGCACCCTTTTGATGTCTGCTGAGTTAGTAGCTTGTGGTAAGTGAGGAGTCTCAGTCAGGCTAGGCCATAGAATATGTAGGAAAGTCAGGTGTAAACCATGTAATGGATTTATTTATTGCAATGTAAATATTCACTTTCTTCTTAGAGGCCTTGTAGTAGCCAAACTCTCAGTGTCCAGTAGATAGAAGAACAAGAGTAAGGCTGTCCAAGGAGACATTTTTGTGTAACAGGGGAGACTGCATCTGCGTAGCAGCCTGTAAGTGACAACTTCACATTAGCTATATCACTGTCCATATTCTGCCATAATGTCATTTTTAATGGTTATATATAATGTACAATATTGTCCTGTATCATATCCAAAACTCCTCAATAATTACTATGTGCACCCGTAGTTATTATGTACTATTTTCTTATTCTCTGCAACCCTTTATTTTTTTTAACTTTATTGCTCTGTCCTAATAAAATTTACACTTTCTCCTTTGATAGGAATATAAATGATGTGTTTCATATTAATTAAATATACCCCTCATTATTATATGTACACTATAGCTCGCTCTCTGGTCTATTCGCTGTTACAGGCTTTGTAAAATGTTGGTCATGTATGAGCAGAGGTTAATAATATACTATAAAATGTTCCGCTGGTAAATATTATATATATTCTCACTTATCATCATGATTATATTTACAATACTAGTACGTTTCTCTTTTTTCATCTAAACATTGTGATTGAAAAAAATATTATGTATGCCACAATAAAAAACAGCAGTTTAGCGCATTAGTAAAAATTCAATTTATCTAAGATCTTCACATTAAAATTTTTTTTTAATTACAAATAGATTTATTTACGGGAGAAAAACAAGTCATTTCAACAGCTCATTAATTTCAATGGAGTTTCTATACTCCAAAAATCACTTTACAATGAATAAAAAAATGTACTGTATTCTTTTCTCGTTTTTAATTACCTGTGTGTATAATGTATGTTATGGGCCATTTCATTTGGTTTATATGTCAACCATATAATAATAACATCCGTCATCCGGTAATCTGTACTGTTAACCACCTAAAGTAACATACCATATCAATACTGGATAAATCATGTATATTGGACTGTGTAAGGTTCATAAACCACATATAACAAAAGTTAAAATACTACTTTTTAGGGCAGTCGATGCCAATGAGGAATGAGTCATTGCAGAGTTCAGCAATTTATGATTAGTTTAACTTTATTTAATTTGACCTATTATTAAACAGGTCTGTATTTAGATTGTAGCTGTATCCAGACAAATTAGTTATTCTGTCAGAGCGGCATACTTACTCATTAATTTATCTTAAGCCGCCCGACGCAGACCTCACCAGAGAAGTGAGTAACCTCGCCGGGGACTTTTAGGGTTAGGCTCTGGGGAAGGGAGTGTTAGAGTTAGGGTCATGAAGGGGAGTATTAGGGTTAGAGTTTTGGTTAGATTCTGCCTGTGGGTGGGGGAATCTAGGTTAAAGCTGTGGGGATGGGAGACTTAGGGTCAGGCTGCGTGGAGGGGAGTCTTAGGGTCAAGCTGTGGGGAGGGGAGTCTTGGGGTTAGGCTACAGGAAGATGAGTCTTAGGGTCAGTCTACAGGGAGGGGTAGGGTAATGGAAGGGGAGGGTTAGGGTAAGGATTAGGAAAAGGTTAAAATGTAGACTTACCATTCAGAGCTCTGTCTTTGAGGCAAAAGCTATTGATTTCCCAGCCAGTTCGGAACTGGTTTGGGAGAGAACGTCCCTTTTCGAAATAGGGCTTCTCTGGGCAGCGACAAACACTCACAGACAGAGAGCAGAAAATGCCCACATTTCACATTTCTGGATTCAGTGCTAAATGTTTAGAACACGTCCTTTATCTGGCAGCTCAAAGATGGTGCAGAAATCAAATGTTTTTGCATTTCTAAAAGAATAAACATTTCTTTTCTGTTTATTCAGTTTACATTTATCTTCTTGTATTTGCTCTGCACTGCAGAACTAGGTGTATTTTTATGTCTATTTCTTTTATAGTGAAACATTTACAATTTGCCCGAGAGCAAACCTCTACACCACAAACCCTGCTTACCTGCTATATGAATGTATGCACTTTGGTGAAAATCTTGGTGAACTTTTTCTGCCAGATCATGTTGTTCAAAGTCTCAGATATTCGCTATTTTGTATACAGTATTCTGAGGGACTTTTTACGTCTACCCCCGGGAGATGTCGGCATGAGGCGGGGCTTAATGACGTGGTTTATGCAAATTGTTTCATTAAACCCTGCCAGCACTACTGCAATCCCTAGTGTTCCTGGGGGTGGATGGGGCTTGATGATGAAGTCCCGCCGATGACGACTTTCCCGGATATTCCGGAAGAGTCAGCAACTCTGTGTTTAAATGTAGACATTTTTAAGCTTTTATCAAAAACTACATCTCACATTTCCACTTAATTAAGAACAGAGGGCCGTATTCACATTTACTAAGAAATTTCGTACACAGCTGCCGCAACAAAGGCTACCTTACATCATTTTTTATTCACAATACTGCACATAGTGGATCATACGTAAGAGCTAAATTCAGCCCTCATTGTAAGATTTCAATGTGTAAGGCCACCCACCATGCGTAACTTGTACACAGATACGGGGCCTTCCCCCGTTGCTGATTTCAGCACGGAATACAGAATCAGGCAGCTGCATTCCATTGAATTCCACATGCGCAGTACCTGTTCAGAGCTGACTTAGATATATAGCGTACATAAGTCAGCTCTTATTGTTAAATCTGAAACCAGCCCTCTATTCTAGAGTTTAAAGTCATAAATTATAATTTGCTGTTAGATACAATCATCTGCATGTGTTTTGTTTTCCATTTTGGATACCAAATGTAAAACTTTCATTTAATAGTTTAATAATTGTGATGTGATGTGGTTTAAATAATTTCAGTACTGGTTTATTAAAAACAGTAATCATTATGTATTTCTGCACCAGACATAACTAGCCAAAATAAGAGATATGCCATTCATATGCTTTCTTTCATAGGTGATGCTAAGTGTTCTCACAAGGTATTTAAGGTAGGGTGATTAGATGTTACTGGCTTGCAGCTAGTAAAACCTTTTCACTTTGTGAAGACTGAGGAGTCCTGTACAAATACTACAATTAACTGTCAAGGATGGTTTGGAGGCAATGCCCTAAATTGTTCACTGATTGTTTGCTACAAGGGCAAAATGCCAATTTCCCATGCACTCAGAACTTTGTCTAAATTTGTCTTGTGCATCTCAAAAAATGATTAGCAATTTAGAATTAGTGTTTCATTAGCATTGACAATAGTGGATAAAACTTTTATTTTGTTTATTAAAGGTTTGCTGTGCATACAATCCGAAATCAGACAAATAAGCTGCATATAGTGAATAAGGCAAAGCTGCTGTGTATTATCTGATTTTATCCTACACTTCCATCTGGTGGTTAAAAGAGTAAATGCAGTGTTTCCTTGCTTCTCTGCAATTATTATTATTCTAAATATAGATATATAATCTAGGACAGTAGTGTATGTATCGAGCCCTATAATATGGTGCTGACGCACACATATTGGTCTGATCCCCCCCTCCTAGTTTCTGTCCTTTTGGATGGCATTTTGTCTACTTTCTGCATGATCCTGGCTATTCCTATCCACTAAGCTTGCACTTAAGACAGTGAGGCTGGGTTGTGATAACACATTTTTACAAAGTACAGTATACTGCACTCTCATTGATTATTGATCCAGACTTCTGCACTGATTCCATTTTGTGTTTGCGGGAGTTGGAAAAGTTAAGGTAGGCCCCAGCCCTCAATAATCTATCCCTGTGAAAATAATGTGTAATAGAGCAAAAAACCAGTAGTACAACTCAAGTTCAAAGTCTAATATTCCAATTACAAAACACTCTGTCCTGCCATAGCAATAGATTGATTAAGCAGCAATAAAAATTGAGGTTTTAAAGCTGTAATGTACCATTCATAAAAATATCCTTATAATCTGAGTTCAGAAGATTCTCTAGAAACACTTAATGCAGTTATCTTTCCATTGCCACCCTCTAAACCGATAATACCCTGTGCCTATCACTGTAATATCAAGTAGAGCACAGTCTCAGTAGTGGGAAGAGCATGAGTACACCACTTACTTGTATTGGCAGCCAGTCAAACGTCTTTACTTAGATAAGGTAAGTTTCAATTCTCTTTGAAGGTCTGAACTTATTTTGCTGACCGATAGTCATAGTGATGTCATGGAACATATCTAGAGTCAGGGAATATGTGTCCATCACCTCTTCTATCTCTGCCTGCAACAGAGCCTTTATTACCCCTTCAGATCCTTTAATCCTCATTCCCTTTCAAGACTGCATAGCGGTGACACCTATATAATCCCTGAGGAAGCCCACTTAATGGGTGAAACGCGTTGGAGTTTGTACTGGCTATTTTATATGGAGAGCTCTCTAAACTAAGCCACCATCACAAACTGTTTATTCACAGCCGTCTGCCCCAGTGCATGGAGCAACGGCGCAAGCAGTCCGTGAAGGGAACCAGGCCGCAACGTCCTGCATAGAAGGACTGATCACAGCGTTTGCTTATCCATCACTCCCCCTGCACTGTACATCAGCGCATCTGATTCAGAAACGAGAGATCGCACAGGCCAGTCCGCCCCAGGACACGCCACACCACGTGTACGCTGGTTACTACGGGAAAGAAGACGCCGCCAGGGGGAATCCTCCGCTTGATACGCACCATAGGAACTTTGCTCTCCGACGAGAGAAACCCTGGGAGAAGGACACACTCTCACAGAACAGCACCCAAGTACCGTGAAGGGAGCCCGGGGAGTTCACAGGAGGAACTGTTCTGACTACAGTACCGAGTACAGGTACCTTACCAGGCATATTGCAGGTCTGTGCTCTTCCATACAGAGAGCTTATTAACCACTTTTGGATTGTATATATTTCAAACTGAGCCCTTTCCAGGACCACAAGATTACATACCTGAACTACCTTGCATTACTGACTTGATTTTACACTGTTACTACAGGTGTCTTGTTTATACAATTGTGTCACAATTCCTTATACGCATGTCATTGTTGTCAGCAATAGGAGACTTCTCATTCCATCTCTGATGATTTTGTGTGTATATATTTGCTACTGGTGTTTTACCATATTTTATCTGTTTTTGATTGTGGATAATAAATTTGAGTGTTCATGAGTAGCGCCCTAGGTATTATCTTTTGTGCATAAAATTTTTGTTTGAAAAAGTTACTGTAGTTTAAACTTTATCTGAAAAATCATCTGTATGCGATAAATAAAAAATGAAAACAATAAAACCAAATGATAAAATATATTCAATGTATTTTACTGAGTACAAGCATTCTCTGTTGTTTTTTTTTTATTTTATTTGGTTTGATTTACCCTCTCAAGTAGACCTTACATTTGAAATTTTACACATGGAACAGGGAAGGGGAGGAGAGGATGAAGGCTTTGGGGAAGATATTAGGTGGGGAAAAAGAGTAAGGAAGAGGAGTCAGTACGAAAAAGGAAGAACATTTTTTAAACTGCTGCTCCAAAACAGAAATGTCACATTCGAGGATGGCCAATTTATAGGAAAAGATTCTTGTTACATAAATTGTAGAAACATAGCATTTATATTGTAGGCCAAATTTACAGTGCAAATGGTGATATGATTAAAATATAGAAATTATTTAATCTCATACACAACCCTTATTGAGTGGAAAATACTGAGACCTTGGTTAATTTTCGAAGGTTTCTATCTAGCTGCTTCTGCTACATGTAATGGAATGCCTTGTTATAGAGCAAGTGTCTAACATAGGCAGCCACCACTCCTTTAGAGGATTGAGATCCCTCCAATCAAGCAGAAGATCGGCTACCCCTTTGATGTATGGACATAAAAGGACTTTGTTTTGGGACACTCATTCTCATTCTTTCCTGAGAAGACGTCTGGACTGATCGTCTTTGCCTTCCTGGTCGGCTGCGCTGCGTGAATACTGTCTTGTTGTATCTTGCTGTTACCCTGATTCTGTTGAGTAAACTCTGTTGCGTAAGTTTGAACTAATCTTCGCCTCTGCTATTTTTTGCAGTTTTAGCGGGTAATTACGTACTGATCTACGGGGGTACTTTTCTTGGGGTACCCGGTATCCACACCCGCACAGGGGGAGTGTCGGTGAAAGTGAACGCCGATATGCTGTGCTTTAGTAAGCACAGCGCATCAGCGTAGGTCTGGATCAGGCCCTTTGAGAGAAAATCTCTCACCAAGGACCAAAGGGCCCTGATCCTGGGGCAATCCCACCATATGTAAATATATGATCCCGAAGCTGAGAAACCCCTCCAACAAGAGTCAGGGGTACCAGGGGAAAATTTAGCGACCCTCGTTGGGACTAAGTACCATCTATAATATAATTTATATCGATTTTCCTTAATTTTGACACAAATAGAAGATGAAGCCACCCGTTCTCTAATGTCCTCCCAATCCTCCGGTTCCAATGATTGACCTAAATCTCTATCCCACGATTTCTCATAGGATTCACTGGAATCCGAGGTATCTGGTGCTAACAAAGTATAAAGTTCAGAAATAAGACCTTTGAAAGAAGATCGCTTTCTGCATAGAATTTCAAATGTACTAAGATGTCTATGATTTAATAATTGACTAATGGAATTATGATAATGTCTAATCTGTAGGTATTGGTAGAATAAAGTATGAGGGAGGTCTAGTTTATTTCTAAGCTCTGAAAATGAGGGGAAAATTGGAGTTGAAGTGATGTCATTTAAAAACAAAATGCCTCTTTTCACCCATGCAGAGAATTCTCTAATATTACATCCCGGAGAAAGTTAAAATATTAAAGATTGGGATAATAGGGCAGGGAAGAGGGGACAAGTTATATCGTGATCGAATACTATCCCATAGATTTAAATAATGGGCTACAACCGGATGATGGGTATAAGATAACGGCCGAGGGGATTTTTGTTGCCAAAACAGTGACGCCATTTATGTAATACCTATAGTGTTAGCTTTGATAGATGGCCATAATCGTTTAACAGTTGGTGAACACCAGAGAACACATTGGGCCAGGTGTGCAGCCAAATAATATCTTCTAATATCGGGGAGGCCCAAACCTCCACTTCGCGTCGAGCAGCACATAACTTTTAGACGTACCCGAGGACGTCTCCCCCGCCATACAAATCTACCTATTTGATATTGCAAAGATTTTAAAACACAGAGAGGGACCCTGACTGGAAGAGCTTGGAAAAAGTATAACAATCTGGGGAGTGCCTTCATTTTAATGGTAGTGACCCTACCTATCCAGGAAATAAACATTGTCGTCCAGCGATCCAAATCTGATTGAATTTGAGAAATAAGGTGTGGGTAATTAGCCTTATATAATTGATTATAGGTTTTTGTTATATATATTCCCAAATACTTAATTTTGTGAAGATTCCATTTAAATGGGAACAAATATGTGAATATCCCGTGTTCCCCTATGTTAAAAATATTGTGTTTTTATTGATACATTGTTTTGTTATTTATTATACATATATATCAGATGTCATTTCCAATGAGATAAATGCATATGTATACCAGTTCTCGTCCAGTTGTACATAAGGTTAGTCCTGGCGAACGGATTGTGTTCTATTGGACTGATGAACACTTTTATTATTTTTTATTATTACAATTTTAATTTGATTATGTATTTATTGCATGTATCATGTTATGGATGAGATGCAGTATTGTCTACTATACTAGGGATTACCTAGATATACACTGACTCTCTGTCGACACAAGACTAGTCCTACCGGACAGATTGTGGATTTTTGATAGATGAGTTAGGGAATATAGATCACATATTGTTGTTCCAATATCTCTAGGTACATCATAAAGTAGAGTTTATATTCAACATAGTTTCTGCAAGAAAGTTAGTATCCCCATTTATTATGACAAATGTATATATGGGAAATATTTTTCCCTCTCCTCTCGTTTAAGTTGTGTGGTTTCTATAGGAATTGGTTCTTTTTCATGGTTTTATTTTCAGCCCTTTTTGTGTTGTAGTATAAGATATAAGAGCATATTTTAAGTATTATAAGATGCGGTCCAAGTTAGGTATAACAGCATATGGGAGAACTATAATCAGATCGCTATCTTTTTGGTGCAACAAATAAGGAAGATTTTAATTAGAAGATGTAATAAAGCTTTATTTCTTAGCTCCCAAACTCTTCATTCCCCAGTATGTAAGTAACCTCAGATGAATCATAGTATTCAATTGCATGTGGACACTATGGGGTTAATGGAAGGACGGAACAATCAATCAGCTCTCAGCTGTGCAGGCAGCTTTTAGGTAGGACACGAACAAGAAGGCTCACCACTTTGAAAAAGAACCCAGAAGGGTTAGAAACACGTCAGTGGAGCCAGGAGGTTGCAGACTGAATATCCTCACCGCGAACGGAAAGTGTTTCCAGGGCTAGGACTGTCCCAGGCAGGAGTGGAAACCCGAGCCATTACTGCAGGAGCAGTCCACCATACCATCTATTTATCTGGACTTCCGGTACGCGGGGGTGTTGTTTTTATGTATGCACCTGTTTTGTATTTTACCTTTTAAAAGGATTTTTTAATTGGTACCTATATTTTATTTGTGTTAATAAATTTATGTGAACATACTTCACTATGCTTTTCTCTCTTTTTATATTCCTGAGGGATTGAGGAGGAAGACATCAAGAAGAAAAGATTTTATTGCACTCATCATTTAAAAGTCAGATAGCTGCCTGCACTAGCATCTATACGGGACTTTTAAAGAATTATACCCCGAATATGGTGTTTGTATTATTGTTATCATTGTTATCATTCTGCATGTGGTTTTATTATAGTTTAGAGCGCTAGGAGGTCCCATACATGCTTTTTTATTACTACTTGTTTTTTAGGGGTAGGTAGAATCCCCTTAATTTGGGACCCCCCTGCAGCTTTGTTTTTTAGCGCTAGGTCCTCCTTTTATTTATTTTAATGTTAATTGTTGACGTATATAATCAGAAAGATAAAAATCAAAAATTTTTGTTTTATGTTGATTAATCTAATAACCCGAATAAGTACTATATTCATAATGGCCTGAAAAGCAGCAGGAAGAGAGTTGAGCGGATCCGATAAGGACAATAAGACATCTTCCACATATAATGAAATTTTATGAGTGTGACGACCATCAGAGACTCCGACTACAGACGCATCTCCGCGTATTTGTGTAGGTAGGGGTTCAATAAGTAGGTCAAAGATCAATGGTGAAAGGGGACAACCCTGTCTGGTGCCATTAAGGATATTAAAGGGAGCAGATGTAATACCATTAACTGTTACAGTAGCAGAAGGGGAATTATAGAGTGCTAGAATACCTTGTAAAAACCGTCCAGAGAACCCCATTGAACCAAGTACCGCTCTTAGAAAGGACCAGGATATGCGGTCAAATGCCTTTTCGGCATCTAGAGCGACCAGAACAGCTGGAGATCTCTGAGAGTTTATCGAGTGAATAACATCAATCGTGCGTCGGGTATTATCTAATGCTTGGCGATCTAAGATAAAGCCTGTCTGGTCTAAATGAATAAGGGAAGGAAGAATTGGATTTAACCTTAAAGCCAAGATCTTTGCAAATATACGCAAATCGACATTCAGCAAAAGGATTGGTCTATAATTAGCACATAAGGTGTTATCCCTACCTGGTTTGGTTATCAAAAAGGGTACCATCAAGGATATTATTAAAAAATTGGGTCATAAAAGGGGCAAGGACTGGGGCATATTTTTTATAATAATTAGGTGTCAAACCATTCGGGCCAGGGGCCAAAGATGCTTTAAGGCACTTAATTGCAGCTAGTGTTTCGTCAATTGTAATTAATGCATCCAATCAAAGCCTCTGATCGTCTGTAATAGATGGAAGGTGTAATGAAGCTAAATAGTTTTCTAAAGCATTATCTGGAAGTGTGGGAGTGGGATCAGAAGTCTCGGAAAATCTTTACCATCTTTGCAGGGTCGTAAATCGAGTGAGAATCAGGTGACTTTTTTAGTTCATTAATCATTTTAGAAGCCTGCTGCTTCCGCAATTTATTCACTAAAAGATAATCAGCCTTATCTGCTTTATCGTAGAACGTTTGATGGAGGCGTCTCAGGGTGTGAGCCGCTGTGCGGGAGAGTATGGTATTAAGTTGACCCCTGACATTTGCAATTTGATTTTGGAGAGTAGCAGAAGGAGATAGTTGCATTTGCATCATCAAAGAGGTCAATTGTGTTTCTAAAGCTGACTGTGAAAGGGTTGATTTTTTCTGTAGTGCTGCTTGTTTACTGATGAGGTGACCCCTAATTGTAGCCTTATGAGCTTCCCATATAATTCCAGGGAGGACCTCTTCAGTATTGTTAATTTCAAAATAGGAATTTATTAGTTCTAGTAAGTTTAAATGAGATTCAGGGTTTAATAAAATAGAATCATTTAGCCTCCATGTAGATAATTTAGGTCGACTGTGAATCAGGTCGCATGTAAATGCTACCGCGGCATGATCCATCCAGGCTAAGGGAGTTATATCAGCTGAACGAATAGAATGAGTAATGGATTGGGATACATAAAGCATGTCTATACGAGAGTGGCAGTTATGGGGGGCAGGGAAATGAGTAAAATTTTAGGAGTAAAGATTGAAGTTGTTGAAGAAGTTGGAGGGATTCCCTGGATGTAGGCAGTGGAGGGAGAGACATCCCCCAGGTAGGTCCGGATCTGTCTAACTTCGGGTCGATTATTAGATTAAAATCCCCAAACAAGATTATATGGCCTTGAGACAAACGTTCTACTCTGCGAGTTAGAGAGCGAAAGAAAGAGCTTGGAGAGTGATTTGGCCCATATAGGTTCACAAGAGTAATTGTTTCGGAGTGTATGGTTCCTATAGTTATAAGATACCGCCCATTTGGATCCGCAAATGTATGAGAGAAGCAAGGGTGTGTGGGGGCGGTCAGAGATTATGAAAGGTGGAGAGGAGATCCCAACAAAGGCAAACCCCCAGAAGGCGAATCCGTTGGTGCAAGAGAATAATAATACTTTCAGGGAAGATAAGTAGGAAAGACAGGAAGGCGGAAGGGAAAG
>WWET01000246.1:12678-32790 GCA_011038615.1 Limnodynastes dumerilii | reverse complement strand
TGTGCTCTATCCAGAAGTAGGTCAGGATTAGATATATCAGGACATATGTGTTGAAAAAGTCCCGTAAGAAATTCTGGCAAGGAGGACCCATTAACAGATTCTGGTATGTTGTGAATGCGGATATTATTTCTGCGTGATCTGTTTTCAAGGTCCTCTTGTTTGTCTTTGAGCGATTCAACCTCTGTTCAAAGAAGAGAAACCTCTTTATCCAAGTAAGTATGTGATCGGCATAGTTCATCGGTTTTAGCTTCCAATGTGTCTGTGCGGATACCTAGGGATGCGATTTCAGATTTAAAGTCGCAGACAGCTTTCTGTAGTTCTTGTTGGAATGTTAACTTAATATCGTTAGTTAAACTAGTAATAGCTGCCTGAAGCATTGGGTCTAGGGTACGTGGTGAATCAATAAGATTATCTGGAATAGTAGATAGTTCAGAAGTTTCTAAAGGTGGATCAGCTTTGCTGCATGTTGGGCCGCCATGATGAGGAGGACAAAAAGCACACAATATAAATCATAAGCAAAAAGAATGTTATGTCTCTTTTTTTTCCCACCTCTGGAATGGTAGGAAAAGAGGGGTAGAAAGGAGAAAAAAGAGTGGATTCACCATACCATATGCACCAAAAAAAAAAAAAACTACCACATGGACTGTCTACGGGGGTACCATGGAGGGCGCACCTCCCCAAAAGAATGAGGATCACATTTAAAGCTAAGCAAATTTCAAATCAAAAGAAAAACCAAAAAACAAAATTAATTGATTGATCTGCGGTAATTGTGTTGTTGGCGCCTTCTTGTGGTGAGAGTAGGAACAGCGCATCGGCAGTTGTAGCCGCAGGTTATAGTTTTTATACACTCTGGAATGGTAGAATCTACCTGTATAGGATGGTATATTATTTAACTTTCCTTTTAATTTCCTGTGTAATATATTTAATACAATAGTAGATCTCTAGATGGTATATATCCCCTAGCTATGTTTGCTTTATACAGCAAAATTTATATGGAGAGTCTCTACAGTGTTCCTGTGTTGAAGATTATTCCCCAAAATGGCGTTGGGTACAGGAACTTTTTCGCACCAATTAATAGAATGGCGGTAAAAGATATTCTGCAGGGGTCCCTAGAGATTTGACCAAGTCACTATATAGGGACAGAGGTACCCCAGTCTTCTTTGGCGATTGCAAAGTCTAAAGCTCTCCCCTGTATCTATAAGGCTATGTTAGGAGTAAGCAGCAGTGAGGGGAGACTGTTGCGTGCTGTGTGGATTCCGAGATGGCTGCTAGTTTCAGGAGCCTAGTAATTTTAGGGGTAGCTCAGATTGCTAATTGCAGAGCCATTGTTTAAGATATCTCCGCCACCGGAACCAGTCAAGAGGGCCAGGGACGGCCTGTAACTCACAGTTTTGCTCTGATGGTAGTTGCAGGCGATGGGAGAACAGCTGAAGAAATCGGACCGCTGAGAGCCAAAGGCGGCAAGCTCTCCGGAGACAGCCACTGACGACAGGTCCGCAGGGATGAACAGAAGAACCACACAGTCGCCCCAAGGAGGCCTGGATGAGAAGAAGGTCGGAGGCAGGTACACAGAGCACGCAGCAGGGCCCAGCCAGATTCCTATACAGCTGCGTGAGGTAGGCCACAGCCAACAACGGAGGATCCACCGCAGCTCCGGGCCGAAGACGATCACCAAAATCGCCACCGAGGTGAGCAGGGCACTTTCAGGTCACTTTGTATGGCAGTACCGTCAGTCCAACTGGGTTAATACCGGGAAAAAACTAGGCAGCCACCACTCTTATCACTGTATGTTCATGACAATCATATTGTCATACCTAGGACAAATACTAAGAAACTCACATTCTACATTTACAATTGTTTTACTCTAACCCAGACAACATATGTCAAGGAATAGCCACCTGTGTGCCCTACTGCCACAACAAAATTAGTCAAGGTAGGGATGTTATACATCTAAGCACCTCTTTGCTGTTACATCATTGACAGTAAATGCATGCAAATGGTTTATCAAAAGTCAGAAAATAATGTAGTCCAGCAGTTGTTAAAGGCAGCTTGATAATATAGCTCATTCATTCTTATTCACCAAAAACACTTTCATCATCATCATTATCATCATCAGTGCTTTTTTGTAATAAAAAAAGGTCACGCGCGACCACACCACCAGCCACAAATCGAGCAGTGCCATCACAACCAGTGCGGACGAAGTACACATGCATCGCACTCGACACAAGCAGCCGCATGCACCATTTTAATGATTTTGCTGCCAAAACTTTAAAACTTGGAAAACCCGTTGAAAAAAAAGTGCCGCAACTCTGTTCCAATGCGTTCTATGACAAAAAGCACTGATTATTATCATTATCATATATATCCTCATTAGGGAATAGTCCTCCTGCATGCAATTTTTTTTTACTTTCCAAGAAGAATGAGGATAATAATGAACAGGAAAATGACCAATTAGCATGTGTTTTTTTTACTTTGTATGGTACAACCAAATGAAGTACTTCATTCAATAAAGGGCTATTCCATGTTGATGAAGGGATTGCTTTGTTAAATTATGTGCATGCCCTATTTATTTATAAAACAAGAGGGTGACTGAGAGGCCCCAAGGACAATTCCATCATACACTTATTTACCTTTGTTGGGATATCTTTTTCACAGATTATATTACATTACTACAATCAATGTTTAGTCAATAAATCTAAATCTGAGAGCTTTAAAGCAGACCTTTGAAAAATTTGCTGTAGTTTAAACTTTATCTGAAAAATCATCTGTATGCGATAAATAAAAAATTAAAACAATAAAACCAAATGATAAAATATATTCAATGAATTTTACTGAATACAAGTATTCTCTGTTGTTTTTTTTTTAAATTTCATTTGGTTTGATTTACCCTCTCATGTAGACCTTACATTTGAAATTTTACACATTACTACAATCAATGTTCAGTCAATAAATCTAAATCTGAGACCTTTAAAGCAACAAATAGCTGAGAAGCAACTCAGTGAACTTCAATGGGTTTCTGTCCCTCCCACAGCATTCTGAAAATAAAGTTTACAACAATTTATATTGCTTTGCTTTGTGAAAAACAGCCTTCCAAACGGTTGCTCTCCAAAAAAATCAGTAAATGATAAACACTTGTGCGGTGACATCTAATTGCTCGTGTTTGTGCTGCTGATGTAAGCAATTTTAGCCAGATCCCTGTAGCTGCTCAATATTGGGAATATAGACATCTGAGAAGTGGTTTTACAACCAAAACTAAAACATGGGTCTGCACATCTGTAAAATAAACAAGCTTATACTGCATGTCTAAATCAGTGTTAATATCCTTAAAGGATATATTCACATTTAATTGTAACACAACAAATTTTAGAACTTGACTCTCACTACTATATCCACCAATCGATGCAAGTAATTAGGTAAATTCTCCCATTGCTTGCATGGACTTCCACTCCCAGGGCCCTACTTTAGGATTTCCAATCCACTTAAAATGGTGGTGAATTATAAATTTAGATCAGTCGATAGCAAGATTCCAAGCATGTAGGCTAAATTGTAATATAAAACCCCTCTTACTTGCATTTTCAACCCAGGAATCCTGGCAGAAGCTATCGGTAGTGTTATGAGTCTGAAGTGTGAATCGAGCAGATTGCATTCCGATTGGGTCGCTTGTGCAGATCATGAGATTTGAGTTTTTTTTCAATCTATCTGCACAGATATTTGCCATTTATCAGAAGTCTGGATTCATTCCTAGGTGAGTCCCGTTTATCGGCAGCCACATGCTGGGAGCGATAATCGCTCTAGTGTATGGCCAGCTTAAGGGGAAATGTAGGATTTGGGATAAACTTAATTTAGCCTTTGCTGAGATTTATTTAGAAAGCTGAGTAAAACTCTGAAGAAGCTGGTATGTAGATGTTGTTATTCCATGCCTATCAGTAAGAGTCTGTCATTGTTTCTCATCCCTTTTTCACACTAATGTGAGGTTACCATTTTGGTCAAAGTAAAAAATAATTTGACTCTTATTAAAAGTCATTTTAGTACTTTCCATTTTGTTTATCAGCTTTACTTAAAATAACAGAAGTAAAAAATAAATAAAATAAAAAATGAAGTAAAATTTTGGACACTTTTTTTTGTGAGAATAATATTTGATTTGGCCATATATGATTACCAATCTAAGGTAAACTGTGTTAATTTTTTATTTGAATAAACATTTTTTTAAACCCCCCCAAATGGCTTAAATTTAATGCAATTAAAGAAATCAAAAATTTATTTAAAACATTTTTTAATTAAACAGAATCGGGACTGATTTAATGCTTGGAGCAACTGCTTAAAAGTGGCAGATCTAAGCCTTGTCAAAACCATGTTGATAGCAGGGGAGGAAAATTCAAACTGTGCAAACAGAATTAGAGTTGAGAGGTAACATTTCCAAATGCATATCTAAATTACAGTTTAACATTAAAACTGTCCAGTGAATATATTCTATAAGCAAATAGACAATATTTTTTTGCATACAAAATAATAAAATTAATTTGCATTACCATTTAATTTAACTTTGCTTGGTTTGTCCAGCTTTATGGTTTGCCCAGATGCAGATTTACATTATTTTTTTTTGTTGATGAGCTAGTTGAGCTTCTATGTATGAGCTCTGTGTTGGAGTTTCAATACTTTAGAGAAAAAAATCCTGCACTAGTATTGCACTTTTGATTAATTTATTTACTCACCTTGAGTACCCGGGTGTATATTAAAGAAAATGATATGCATGTAGGTAGACAGCCATTATGTGTAGTTAGTGAGTGGTGATATGGGAGCTGGACAATGCTGCTCTTTTAGAAAAAAGGGGAGGGGAATCATGTGAACTTGCTGGGCAAAAATAAAGTCACCGTTCACCTTCACCACCACTTTTATTCAACTACCATTTAATTATTTAATAAGCATCCAAGCTTCAGTTCCTCTTCACAAAATACTTGTGGTGGTGCCTCCCTAAAGCCACACGTGCATTTTTCAGAAGCTGTCGGACCCATCGCATTTCAAGCTGCTGGACCCGCCGGCAACCGCCACAGACCTCACCTCCCTCACTTTCTATGAAAGCGCCACACACAGCAGGTGCTTTTAAATGGCGTTTTTTTCTATCAAGTTGCCAGACATTTTACTAAGCGACGCTTGCTATGCTTGCCATTGAAAAAATTTCCATGGTGATTTTTTAAAAGGAAAAATTCCCGGGACTTTGACTTTCGTGAATGCGGCGATTGCATAATCACCGCTAAACTCCCGGGATTATGGTTAATTTTTACTAAATCGACCTTTGTAAATGTAGCCCTTAGTGTTAGCTTTGCCACACTATGTTGTTCTCTTCCAGCAGGGAAGGTACTTAAAGCGCATGTACCATTGCTATTTCACAAACACATAAATCAAACATAGATTCTTATATCCTTCCTTTGATGTGCCTATTGAATTTGTATATCAAAATAATAGACACCATCACATGTTTTTCAAACTCTGACAAATGAACAGCTCAAATATCATTTTATGGGTTATAACATATTTTCAAATTCTTAATTTCAAACTATTGTTGATTTATTATGTGAAAAGGATTACTAGCAGATTGAGGGACACTCACTGAAATGGTAACGTTAATCCTCAAGTCTTAATACACCGCACTGAAAAATTTAAATAGTCAATAGTTGTTTTAGGAGACTATCCAAAGGTTAACCTGATAAATCTGAAAATTGTTGTCATAAATAATTCAAACAAAGACAAGCCAACAGAAACAGATGGTGCTTCTGGAAAGTCCTGTAGAATTTCCACTAGACTTTTACATAAACCTTCTGTCTGTCGCTGTGTGGAAACATGCAGAAGAGTGTGCGCAAGTACTTAGTGTACACACACGATAGATAGATAGATAGATAGATAGATAGATAGATAGATAGATAGATAGATAGATAGATAAGTAAGTGTAACTGTACAAGAATTTACTATCATTTATTGCTAACAATCCGCTGTATTAATAAATGGACTTATTTCTATGCAGTACATTTTTACAATCAAGTGATCAACTGAAGTGCCTGTAGTCATGCTTTCCTGCATTGATTTATTATAGTTTGCCATTCCTGGAACCAAATATACTCCACATGTTCTTTATATAGTATGTCATCTCAAGACCTCTAATATACCACACTGTAGTGTGTTTGTGTGGGAAAACTAAGTGAAAATAGCTTCATTGTATAATTCTTATAAAAGAATTGGATCCCATTGTTAATTACGTAGAAACATTTACTGTAAAATGATCTACAGTTTAGTGCTGATACAGGGCCTCATTTACAAAGGACGATTTTTGAAGGCGATATGAAATCGTTTCATCTCGCTGCGATTTAACAGCGATTTTTTGGGTTTAAATCGCGGTATTCACAAAGATGCGATTTGACAGCGATTTAAATCATATCACGCGAGTTGCTGTGATTTTGAAAGGGCTAAATCTCAGTGGTTTTTATAGAAAAGCACTGCGATTAGACCTTGAAAAAATTGCAGGAAGTCGCAGGAGTTTAAAAAATAACCAAGTGCTGCATGGTTGATAGCTTTAGCCATGCTGTGCTGATAGAACTGCAAGTCTAAGCATTGCTTAGCCTTGTAGTAATATCAGCGTCAGCATGGTAAGGCTTCTAACCATGCCACGCTGTGTGTAGTGTGTGTAAAAAAAAACAGTGTGCACCAAACATACATTAATACATTACAGTAAGTGTGCATGTAAAAAATAAATTTTCCTGGACTAATTATGTTCCCTAATGTGTGCACTTACCTCCGGTGGTCACTGTGTCCTATCTTAAGTGTGTGAATGCAGTGTGTGGTGTTGTAAAAAAGTAAAAGTTTTGGGCACTCACCGTTTGCTGTCATCTGTCTTGGGAAGCCTTGCTGGATGTGTTGAAAGTTCTTCACTTGATTGGAGTCTGGGTTCCTGTAGAGTCACTTTCCCACTGTTCTCGTCCGGTTCTCTGGCTCTTCTATACTTGACATGGCAGGGACAGGCTCCTCTTCTTCCTCGGTGCTGCTCCTAATGACCATTTGGTCAAAACACTGCCCCCTAGCGACCAAATGGTCATTAGGAGCAGCACCGAGGAAGAAGAGGAGCGTGTCTCTGCCGTGTCAAGTACAGAAGAGCCAGAGAACCGGGGAAGTGACTCCAATCAACAGGAACCCAGACTCCAATCAAGTGAAGAACTTTCAACACATCCAGCAAGGCTTCCCAAGACAGATGACAGCAAATGTTGAGTGCCCTAAACTTTTATTTTTTTACAACACCACACACTGCATTCACACACTTAGGATAGGACACGGTGACCACCGGAGGTAAGTGCACACATTAGGGAAAATAATTAGTCAGGGAAAATTTATTTTTTACATGCACACTTACTGTAATGTGTTAATCTATGTTTGGTGCACACTGTGTTTTTTTTTTTACACACACTACACACAGTGTGGCATGGTTAGAAGCCTTACCATGCTGACGCTGATATTACTACAAGGCTAAGCATTGCTTACTTCCAAAAATAAAATACCTAAAAATTCAAAATATAGTATTGTTGTCAGAGGGAAACAACCAGGACCCCGATGGAGATTTGGACTGACCAGGTATCAGGCCCTGGGAGTAGCGGAGGAAGCCGGTCAGAGATGATGATGAGGTATTGGGCCGTATTCAGAGATCCGTATTGCGATCGGGCCACAAATATATGCACCTACGGAGCAAGACGGATCAAGTTACACCCACCAAAATCCCATTCACTCCCCTTGACTTGCATTGACTTGCCCTAACTAGCCGCACTCACTTCTGACCTTATGTGTCTTAGGTGCATATATTTGTGGCCCTATAACTGTATGCGTGCCCACTTTCCATCATCTAAATGCTTCCCCCAGCCCATTCTATGCAAATCCTTCGGTGCGTATATTTCTGTCGGACTTAGGTGCGGATTTTTCCAAGCCCGATTCACAAGTCCGTCCCTTAGGCATTTCCGCGCTTAACCTCTACATTGACAGCGTATTAAAGTTACTAAGCATGCGCAATTAATGCGCAGTTGATCCGATCCTAAAAATACACACGGAACTTTCGTCAAAAACGCATCTCTGAATACGGCCCATTAACAGGAGACTGGAATCCAGGCTGACTGATGCCGTGGAATCGCAGACAGAGAACAGGGAGGTGAACACGAGATATGGAGACTGGAACAGAAGTACCGTGGCTTGGTACAGGAGGCAGGATCCATGAACAATGGAGCACAAGGTCTCACCAGCCCCCCAGTATTCCCCATCATATGTTTCTAGCCCCCCAGTATTCCTATCATGTGTTTCTAGCTTCCCAGTATTCCCATCATGTGTATCCAGCCCCTAGTATTCCCCATCATGCGCCCAATATTTCCCATTATATTTGTCCAGTTCCCAGTAATCCCCAGCCCCCCAGTATTTCCATCATGTGTCTCCAGTTCCCACAGTATCCCTTATCATGTGTCTCCAGTCCTCCAGTATTCTTATCATGTCTCTCCAGCCCCCACAATATTCCCGATCATATGTCTCCAGGTCGCACAGTATTCCCCGTCATGTGTCTCCAGCCTTCTAGTATTGCCATTATGTGTTTCCAGCCCCCCAGCCATCATGTGTTTCCAGCCCCCTAGTATTCCCCATCATGGGTCTTCAGCTCCCAATCAATATTCCCCAGCATATTTCTCCAGTTCCCAGTATTCCCCAGCCCCCCAGTATTCCCATTATGTGTCTCCAGTCCCCACAATATGTCTCCAGTCCTCCAGTATTCTTATCATGTCTCTCCAGCCCCCACAGTATTCCCCTTCATGTGTCTCCAGCCTTCCGAGAAAATTCCCCATCATGTGTCTCCAGACCCCCACAGTATTTCCCATCATGTGTCTCCAGCCCCCACAGTATTCCCCATTATGTGTCTCCAGCCCTCCAGTATTCCCATCATGTGTCTCCTGCCCCCACAGTATGCCCCATCATGTTTCTCCAGCCCCCAGTATTCGCATCATATCTCTAGCTCCCCAGTATTCCCCACTCTGCAGACTTTCTCCCTCTATGGCAGTGTCTCTCCACTCTGCCTGTTTATCTCCCTCACCTGTGTCTTCTTTGTCGAGCTGTTGCAGTGTGTGCCTGGTTCTCTCCCCCAGAAACATGCCAGGACCTGCAGGACCAATTCAGGAGGGAGTAAAGTCAGGATCTTGGGTTAGTAGAGCTGCAGGGGGTCAATCTGTGAAGACCGGTGCGGCACTTGGGAGGGTCGTAGTGGTGGTGAATAGTAGGGTACTTGGGTGGGGGTTGGGGGTGGTGTTAATGGTATAGCACTTAGGAGAGAGGAGAATTTTTAGGAGAGCAGTTCTGCTCCCGACCACTGCACATGTGCAATACACAGTATTCCCCATTATGTGTCTCCATTCCTCCAGTATTCCCATCATGTGTCTCCTGCCCCCACAGTATGCCCCATCATGTTTCTCCAGCCCCCAGAATTCCCCCTCTGCAGACTCTATCCCTCTATGGCAGTGTCTCACCGCTCTGCCTGTTTCTCTCTCTCTCACCTGTGTCTTCTCTGTCAAGCTGTTGCAGTTTGTGCCCAGTTCTCTCCCCCAGAAACTTCCCGGGAGCTGCAGGACTGATTCAGGAGGGAGTAAAGTCAGGATCTTGGGTTAGTAGAGCCGAGGGGTTGGTCGTTGAAGACCGGTGCGGCATTTGGGAAGGTCGGAATGGTGGTGAATGGTAGGACACTGGAGTGTGAACACTACTGCGCATGCGTATAACGGTGAGGAGTAGACTGGCTTTTATACAAGGTATATCTATTAAATAACGAGTCTGATTAAATAACTCACTTTTATTTATTGGTATGACAAATGTAATGCTTGTCCCTTTCAATATACTCCCCATTTGCACTAACACATCGCTGTAGTCTTGTTTTCCACTGGTCGAAGGCATGGAGCAAATCAATTTCTGTCAGTTGTTTCAACATATCTGCCATTTTCCTCTTTACAGCATCAACTGACTCAAAATGTGTCCCTTTAAGCACTGATTTAACTTTTGGGAAAAGATAAAAGTCACAAGGTGCTAAATAGGGCGAATATGGAGGATGTAGTAATGTGATTGTTTGCCAAAAACTGCTTCACAGAAAGTGCTGTGTGAGCAGGAGCATTGTCCTGGTGAGCAATGAAACCATTTTTCTTTCTGACTCTTTCTCTCAGCTTTTTCAAAACTTCCTTATAATAATGCTGGTTAACTGTTGTGCCTTCTGGAACCCATTCTGCCACATGTTCAAGGTCACCACGTATGCAGTTATAACTGGTTCTGACTACTTTGTTTCCTGTCCACTAGCACTCAACAATTAGCAACATTCAGGCTTATGGAATATGGATGGTTTCCACTCTTTGCGTAAGTTGAGTAACCTCTCCAGGGATTTTTAGTGTTAGGAAGGGGAGGGGGGGTATGGTTATGCTCTTATGAAGGCAGGGTTAAGGTTAGGGCCATAGAAGGGGAGGTTTAGGGTCAGGCTGAGGGAAGGAGGAACCTAGGGTTAGGCTATAGAGAAGGGAGGGTTAGGGTCAGGCTAGGGAGAAGGGAGGGTTAGGGTCAGACTGCGGGAAAAGGAGGGTTAGGGTCAGGCTGTGGGGAAGGGAGGGTTAGGGTTAGCGCCATGGAAGGGGAGGTTTAGGGTTAGAATTAGGGGAAGGGTTGGGGTAGTTTTCAGACTTACATTTCGGAGCACCGCGTTTGGTGCTTCGTTGATCGATTGCTATGCCTCATCGAGGCATAAGCAATCGATATCCCAGCAAGTTCGAAACTGGCTGGGAAAGAACGGCCCTATTGAAATAGGGACGTTCTTAGCAGGGACCCACACCCCTCATATCATGTTCAAATACTGAAAAACTATTTTTAAACTCTAATTTAGAGTTAATATACAAAACTTCACTTCCTATTCTGAATTAGCCCCGTGTTCTGTTTTCTTGCAAATGTGAATCACTAATAAGTATGTAGTATGCATTTCTGCTCAATGCTGCCCCTAGCCTAAAATCAAGTATGTATGGTATTAGGGAGGTACTGTAAGCAAACTGACAGATAGTATGGTCAATCTGCTATAAAATGGTTAATAGAAAAGACTGTTACATATATTATAGGATAATATTGTTTATGTGTGCAATCATCCCTTATACTGCCTTGTCTGTTCTCTATATTATGTGCAATAACCAGGTTTATGTTACATATTTAACTTAAGCTACTTTTGTCAGACAGTTCCTATATATTTTCATAAATTTAGATCAACAACGTGCACACTCACTAGTAATAAAAAGTCTTTATATGGAAGTTATTCAATGATTCACAGCACAGTGTCGTTTATGTTAAACATTCTGATTTACATGTTCCAAACAAAACTAATCACTGCATGATTTAGGAGCACAGACAATGATATTCTTATAGAAACTGTAAACCTGCACTTCTGGGAATAAGGAGTCACTTTTAATATATATATATATATATATATATATATATATATATATATATATATATATATATATATATATATATATATATATATATATATATATATATATATATATATATATATATATATATATATATATATATATATATATATATATATATATATATATATATATATATATATATATATATATATATATATATATATATATATATATATATATATATATATATATATATATATATATATATATATATATATATCTCGCATAAATTATACTTTTTGCTATTTTACTTGATTAAAATAATGTATATTGTGCATTTTAGAATTGTTACAAATATTTTGCCACTTGTAAAAATTTACTACAATTTACTACAATATTACAATACATATAACCAGTATGGAGATTTTGAGCCTGATCTAGGCTCAAATAAAGGAAAATATCCTGTGTTTGGATTAACCCAATGCAAATAATGCAGACCTTCCAATATGACCCTTTCCTGTAGGTAGAAAATACTCTGTTCCTGAGCTTCCAACAATCAGTTACTATGGTAACCACCTGTGTTGAAGAGAAAAATATTTTAAACACCAGTTAAATCGTTAAAACCAGGTGAGTGTGACAGTTGTAAGCTCAGGGACAGTATTTTGCACCTGTGGACTGGGTCGTGTTGGAGGGTCTTATAATGGGTGGATAACTGGAAAGAAAAAAATGACTATTTCGTTTGAGCAGAAAGTTACATACATACGTTTTTCTGCATTTTTTTATACTAAAATGTTAAAATAAGTTTACATAATTCACCAGTTAAAAATGTGAGCTGGCGATGATAGAGATAAAAGTAGAGCAGTTGTGGTAGATTTCCCACTACGTGTAGGAATTATGTATCTATGGGTTATTTGTCTTGGGTCGCCACTTTCTGAGGGTAGACAGGCCCAGCACACTGAAGAATGTGACTGACCTTCATCTGGTTCCAAATATCTTTGCAGGTTATATATATGTTGTTGCAGCCATTTCCACAGATACTAGTTGTCTGACTGCACATCCCTTTTCTCATCTCCACTTCCCATGCATAATCTTACTCCATCCACCATGCCATCTATTGCCAGTGATTGTGCGCCAGAACTAGAGAGGGAAACACTTTTGTGTCTATATCTAGCCTGACCCCTAAATCTCACATTTAGGGGTCAGGCCAGGGAAAAAGAAATTACTGAAGTTACTAAACTGTTTTATCCTCCACCTAGTAATATACGTAAATTCAGTGGGCTGCTACATCTGATTTGAGGCCTGAGTTCAGTCCCGGAGGGGGGGGGGGGGGCAATTGCAAGGCTGGGATGATGGGAAAAGATCTTCTCTCCAGCTGGCACTGCATGCTTGGTCTCCCTCACCAGTCCCTTTTCCTTTCGCTCCTTCTCCATTTTGGTTAACAGGTGAATTGGTGGCTTGACACTGGGTGCAGCATCATCACAAGCAGTCTGCAGGCTTTTGGAAATAGCAGTGAAGACAATCCTGGACCCTCTTCCAACTGTAGGTCTGTGCATGGTGGGGCAGAGGACTGTGATGGGAAAGCGACTCTCAGACAGGCGTTGCTCTGGGTGCACTCAAAGGTGCTGCAAGATGCCTTTCAATGAGCCAATTATAAATGTACCCTGTGATTCACACACATTTTCACAGATAGGTGCATTCTTCATTAATGCACAGGTTGAATGATCCACAGTTCATATATTTTTTCTTTTGGAATCGTCAAGTAGTGTGGTCCACATAGGACCTTGTCTGCAGGAGGATGAGGATAAAAAAAAGGAGATAGGCCCCTGGTCCAGGATACTTTGTGGCATGGACGTAACTGAGGATGAGCTTGGGTCCTATCTCATGGATTGCCTGCACCTACTGACTACTGTTCCCTCTCAGCTAGAGGATACAATCGGCTGTGCGAGGTGGGTAGGCTTGACCATCTGGCTGGGCAGAAGGTGGAAAACAAAGTGCTGTTATTTGGTCACCTTAGACCCTCAAGCAAAGGGCCTCAGAGCTGGTTGGGCAGGTCAGCACAGGGCCCATGTCACCCTATGCCCAGACCTAGAAACATGCTTCTGCTGCCGCCTACCTTGCACAGCTAAAGTACACATAGCTAACTTAAGACGTAGCTAACTAAGACTGTAAGCCGGTTTTTATCAGGTCAGCCCTTTACAGAAATGACAGGCAACATCTCTTCCAGCACACCACCTTATTGGATGCTTCCATCAGTTTTATCCAGATATATCACCCTTCTTTCCAAACCAGACAAGGTCTTCTTTTTCCACTGATTTCGCAAAGCCCATTTCCTTGGCTGTTGTTTTGTTAGATAGTTGGTAGGGTCAGTGGGAATCTTGTTGATCTATTCATAAGTGTTAATAAATAGATGATGAAGCATTTAAATACCTTCAGAGAATCATAGTTACTCCTGCTCTTTACACGTGCTTCATTGAATTTCTTCACTTTCAGAGCACTTGGTGAAAATCACATTGTGTCAAGACCCTCGCAATGCTTTCTTTTACTTGGCACAAATTCTTAGGGTAGTAAGTTTATCTCATTTTCTTATCCAGCTAAACAATGTTAGTGACTATACATACTAGCCCAGATACAATATACTAGAATTCTAATACTGTGCCACAGCCATACACCCACATTAAGGTTATTTTGAGATAAACACCTGGAGTCAGATTTTCTAAAGTCGTGTTTGTTCACCGTAGTTTGGGTGTAATTATTGATGAGTTTTAACTCTCCGTGTTTACTAATGCAAACTTGCTCCAAACTCGCAGGATATGATGGATTTTCAAATTCAATACACAAAATGGAAGTTGCTCAGATCAATTTATTGGTAAATGCAAACAGGTGCATGAAAGGCAGGAGTAATCTGCTACTACAGAAACACAGGAAAAATAATACCCCAGCAACACTGTCATTAACCAGTAACAGACTATACCATTCTATCTGTAAAATAAAATGCAGAAATGTCCGCTACATATATTTGCAAATATATGATAAGCCACCAGTCACCGTCACAGCCTGGTGCACTCCCTGGTTAGAACTGCTGATTTCCGAAATAGGGACATCCAAAAGTTCCTTTTCGGATATCCCTATTTCGAATATTCCCCAGTTAATCTTTTTTTTTTCAGAATGGATGAGTATGCCGATTGGCAGACTTCACCCATTCTCATTCACAAATACTGCCGCCGCCAATATCCCTCCGCTACCACCGGACCGCAGGGAAAGGTGAGTAACCTCTCCAGGGTGTGGGGTAAGGAGGGTTACGGTCAGGCTGCAGGGTAGGGAGGGTTAGGGTCAGGCTGCGGGAGATGGAGGGTCAGGCTGCAGGAAAGGAACAATTAGGGTCAGGCTGCAGGAGATGGTGGGTTAGGGTCAAGCTGCCAGGAAGAGATGGTTAGGGTCAGGCTGTGGGGAAGGGAGGGTTAGGTTTAGTGTAATGAGAGGGGAGGGTTAGGGTTAGAATTATGGAAAGGATTAGGTTACTTTTTTTACTTCCTTTTCGGAGCACAAAAAGCTCGGTTCTCCGTGGATCGATTGCTATGCTTCATCGAAGGAAACCACGCATGGAGAATGGGTCTCCCTGCCCCCCCCACCCTCCCGTCTCATCTAAATCCCCCTCCCACATCTTTAAAGACCGCACAAAGTCAATCTACATCTCTAGAGACTTCACCTTTCCCATCAAGACAAGCATTATCAAGAGTGCTATGACCGTAGAGGCTAACTAGTACTAAAATACAGAGGCTCAGTTCATTTTCTGTAGACAATCACACAGGTCTCAATTTACAAAAATAAATGACTTTACCATCAGCTGTGAAAAGGTATTTTGTTTTCTAATAGTTTTTTTTTTTGTTAAATCTAGTGAAATGCCTGGAATCGCTGGAAACATGATTATGAAAAACAGTGCTACTTAATGGGAAATAAGCTGATTTATGATTTTTTATTAAAGGCCATGCTAAAGTGCTAATATATTGAGTTTCTCTAGGAAATATGGATAAAGGCAATTTCTCATATGTAACTGAAACACTATATATGCAAGCCAGAGATTAATATGATGACCAAAACTGTTGGAAAAATAGATCATTCACGCCATACTCAAGTCCATCTGTTGCTTGGCAGGAAGAAGATAAATTGCAGCTACATCGGGCTCCTTTGGAATGTTTTTGCTATGTTTATGAAGAGAATATGCTGGGGAAGAGATAAACATTTCACACTGAGATTAGTAGCTTATTTAGATAAATAAATAACTGCGCTAAAAGCCAAAATATACCTTTTTATATAAATAAGTACTTAATATATGTGCCACAAAAAATATCCAATGTCTGTATTAAAGACGAAAATGCACATTTTTAAGTCTTAAAAAAATAGCTGTTTTGTTTGTATTTTTTAAAATAACTGCTTAGCTTTTATTTATTTTTTTTAATTGTGTTTATTCGTTGATTTTCAGACAAAACATTTTATACATAATACAGTACAAGATAATCCGAACCAATACAAAAGTAAAACAAACAAACAACCCCTAAGAACCATATAAGGGAGCCAGTATTAAAACCTGAGTGTACCAAATGTAAGAGAGATAAAAACAACAAAAAAGGAAAAAAAAAACAGAGAACATGTTTATACATATACACATAGGAAGATGCAACAGTTAAGCATTATTAGTCCTGAAACAACATAGGAGAAGGTCAAACGCAAAAAGTTGTAACACTATACAGTGCAGAATACAAGGCAGTGAACATCAGCGTGGATGAAGGAGATTGTATGGAGAGATAACCAATGCGATGCAAGTGGGTAAGAGGATTAAGCATCACAACATCAAACTCCCCCAAGAGAGACCGGAATTACATACACTGCAGATAGGAGTTAAAGTATAATTACAAGGTCCCTTCTAGAGGGAAAGATAAATCATGCTAGAACGGTCCGAATAATATCATCCATCACCCTCATCCAATGGAAGAAGGGTGAGAGGAGACTCCAACCAGGGCATCCAGATTTTCAAGAAACGGTCAAGCGTTTTATGTCTGGTGTGGATAAATTTTTCATGATTGAGATTAACATTGACTAAGCCAACCCACTTATGAAAAGAGGGGCAATCTTGAGCCATCCATTTACGCGCCAAGGCAAGGGAGGTGAGTATACTAACATACCTATATAACGCAGAGGAGTAGTCTTCTACTAGGTTAATTCGAAAAAGGAATACTTTCGGGTCTAAAGCAGGAAGGATTAGAAGCGTGGAACAAATAGCGTTCTAAACTTCATTATAGAAATTTTGAACATCTGAACATGCCCATACCAAATGCCAAAAATCAGCATCGCATATGCCACATCTCGGACATTTCAAATTATTCCTTAAGCCCATCTTAGATAGCCTTACTGGGGTTAGATATGATCTGTGTAAAATAAACAATTGTATTTGCTCCTCACCGAGGAGGTTGCTACCTTAGCACACGCTATAGCCTGCAACCACTCTTCATCCTGGAAAGGGCCCGTACTAACCTCCCATTTCTCCCTCAGAGGCGCAAGGCTATCCTGTTGGACTCTCCAATAGAGGCATATAAAAAGGAGATAGGTTTTCTATTAACTGTCATATTCAATAATCTAATTGTAGGGGAGGGTTAGAGAATCAATCTTCCCCCTGAGGAATACATACCTTTCATATGGATCTGTTTGAATGCTATCAAGCTGAAGCCTGACATGTTTACCAATAAGTACAGACACCCCCCTGGAGTTGCTAGTATGTGTTCAATGGTACGCCCATCCAACCCACCTCTTTTTGAACTCAAGTAAATGTCCCCCTCTCAAGTGGGTCTCGGCTAGACAGAAAATATCTGCTCTATATTAACGAACCTCAGACAGGACAAGGGAGCGTTTAACCTTGTCGACCCCATGTTCCATGATAAAACCTTTAACGAGTGCGACATATTTCAAGACAAAAAATTTCAGAATAACATTGCATCTGTAAGCTCCCGGTGCCTGCCTGCCGCAGGGCTCCGGCTGCTTACCTCTCTGTGTGCGCCGCGTCTCTCTCCCGTCCCTTCGGCTGTTCGCGGGATTCCGGCTTGCGCTCCTGGCATCTCCATGGTGACGGCGACGCACAATCCTCCTGCCTGTCAGGCGCAGCGTCCGGGTCTCCACAGCAATAGCCTATCGCTTCCGTTGGTGCGAGCTCTGCACTTTCCCATTGGTTCTGCCCTCTATAAAGCTGCTGCACTGTCTCACTACAGGTGCTGGTGATAGTCTCTGGTATCCAGTACTGTTACTTGCCTCTCTTGTGTGCCTAGCTTTAGCCCTGTGCTTAACTAGTGATCTGACCGCTGAGTGTCCTCCTTGCCTGCCTTCTACCTACCTGCCTCTTACCTTATTGTTACCAACCTCTTTGGGTCTCCCTCCTTACGTGTACCTACCCACCTTGTCACCCCTTACTTACCTATCTGAGTGTGTTTGTGATCCCGTAAGGGATCATTCTGTGTGCTTGGAGAGAGTGAGCCCCAGTGCGTCTTGTCAGTCCCGTCTCCCTGCTCAGTCCGTAGTCTATTGTTCCTTGTTTATTGTTGCCCGTACTGGTCGGTCCCTTCCGTCCACTTCTGCTCCCATCTTATTTTGTCATAGTCTTGTCTCACTATTGGTTCACTGTAGGGTGTTTAGTATTTCCTATTCTTCTGGGTCTAGACTCAACGGTGCGCGACCATACCTACAGGGGGCGTTCAAGACCATCCCCACCATCAGGGGCTCTGGAGGAAAGACCCCGCAAACCGGTAGCCGATCCAGTCACCCTAACTATCCTTAGTGATCACCCCGGCACTATCCGGGTAATCCCGGGGTATCACCCTCTATTCCTTATGGACCACTCCGGTACTCCCCAGGTAAACCCGGAGTGTCCAAATACTGAGTGTCATAACAGCATCATCTGTATGTGAGATTTAACCACGACAATGGCATAGCAAAACATAGTTCCCATTAACATAGACAAGTAGAACATGGCTCCCCTGCAACTAACAAAAAATACAACCCCCCAACCAACCCAAACCCACCCTGTATTACATCCAAAACATGAGTAATACCTTATCCCAAACATAATAAACTTATTCTAAACCACTATTCACCAACCTCGAGAAAAACCTACACAGATATGTCTGCACCTATCACAACCAACATTCAAATGCAAATTACTTTAAAAATGTTTTATATTTGAGGCTGCTGTCCCACAAATGGGTCTGGAGCCCGTAGTGCAAATACAAGAACAAGAGAAATAAATAGTAGGCAGCGCCAAAAATATAATAAATGACTCCTTGAAATTCTAGAACAATAAAAAAAAAATAACAATTTATTAATTGTAAAACACATATAAAAATAAATAATAAACCACATGTAGGAGTAGATGAATCCACTTCAATAGTGTAGACTGACCACTATATTATTATCCAGAAGGACAATAGTTCCTGAAAGATAGTAAGCTCACAGGGTACCCTGAGTAATTATTAGGGATCCTTTAAAGTGCAGGTGCTGGTAGGAAATTTCCTATGGTATTAAACATGCAGTGGAAGCTGAGTAAGTTGTCGCAATAAATGTGCTGCTGTGGTGTATGGAAGAGGAATTCCAAGTTCTGGTCTCCCAATAGAAAACAGCAGCTTCTCCTATGGTGGGAGATTATGCAAATAAAGGATAACACTCACGAGTGGTTGAAGTCCTGGATAGTAGGCACTGTAGTGTGGGAGACAGGTACTGTGTACCGTAATGAAGATTTCCAGGTACTTAGACCCGCTCAGCGGGCTGTCAGGAATCCAGACTAGAAGGAGGCAGTAAGCTGTATGTGCTGCGAGCAAGTGCCGGTGATGTCCGGGCAGGTGGGCCGAGCTCAGACCGTAGAAGTGCTGTAGGCAGGCACACAAAGCCGCGGTGGCTAGCAGGCAGACCAATCTGCAACTGGAGAAGCTAGTTGCACCTGTCTCAGGTGAGTACACAAGTGGAGCTGTATATGGATGTCCGATCAGATCACTGTGAACGGAGGAATAAAATAGAGGTATCGTAAACACGTGGCTAGCAGACCCTTACGCATTTAATCGCTCTGTGGCGATTTCATCAGAGGGAAAGGGAATGTCTGTGTCCGGAGGTGAACTTCCTTTATGCAAGTCGATTAATTAGAAAGGAGGAACACCTGAGTGTGCCACGATTATTTGGTCAGTTTCCAGGAAAGGTTGGTCAGGTTTCAATCAATAAAGGCACATATGTTACAAAAACGGTTTCAGGACTCAAAAAATTATTAAATATATAAATAATATAAATAAATAAATAAAAAGAACTATAACTAAATAGATAAAGAGTTGCAACCTTGGTGAATTATTTAATCACAGAATTAGGTAGAAAAACATAAAATTAAAAAGAATTACATTTCATCATATGAATTGACATTAAGCTGGTGGCTTATCCCATATTTGATCATATATGTGTAACAAACATTTCTGTGTTTTATTTTACAGATAGAACAATAGAGTCTGTTACTGGTTTATGACAGTGTGCTGGGGCTTTTCTTTCCTTTTGTTTCTGTGGCAAGCAGATTAACCCCCTGCCTTTCACGCACCTGTTTAACATATACTTATAAATTGATTGAGCAACTTCCATTCTGTTTTTA
>WWET01000245.1:863052-879448 GCA_011038615.1 Limnodynastes dumerilii | reverse complement strand
TTCCGATCTATATATATATATATCACACAAATGAGTAAAACTTACAAATAAGTGTTTATCAACAAACAAATACAACAAAGATCAAAATCAATCAATTCTCTTTTTCTCAGTTGTAGTTAACTGGCAAAATACATTTATTCTAATGTTTAATGTTTATTGAGTTTTCCAACATAAATGTAATATTCTTTTTTTTTGGAATTGTTAATTGTCCTTTATCCTTGTCTGAACCTGCTTAGATAGAAACATAGGGCCCTATTTACAGATACGTTTTTGCGTCAGATTGCGTGCATATTTTTAGGCGCTGATTCACTTCGCATGCATAGTTATTTTTTCCACACAAATTACTTAGTATTTACGCATGTAAGTACTTTAGGCACGGACTTGTGAATTGCACTTGGGGACATATGTACGGAGGGGCGTGGTTGTTTTCTGTACGGTTGGAGTTACGTGAAAGTGGGTGGAGAGAGGCATTTAAATGGGCTTTTGAGGACGTGGTTAGTAAAATACGCATATACGGAAGTAACATACACGCGTAACTACACGTAGAGTTAAGGGTGCCCTAAGGAGGCGGAAATCACAGAAAAACTGTCTGTGCTAGGGGAGTGTCATGGGTGTTGCCTTGCTATTTGTGTGCGTAAAAATGCGCAAGTAGTAAATATGGATCTGTGAATTCGGTCCATAGTATGTGGCGATAGATAAGATCTACTTGGCCCATCCAGCCTGCCCATCTTTGTAAAACCATGCTGACTCCATTTGACACTCAGTTTGCTTTAAGATTTAGGATTTAGTTTCAGATTTGCATGTTTCTTGCTGAGATATGAAAATACCTAGATGCTGTCTTCAGTATATCACCCAAAAGGATTTTTATGGACTACACAATAATTGATTCAGTGACACAGGATATGCAGCAGTCTAGGAAATTAAGTGAAACTTATGCAATTATAATAGTAATTGCACCTTTGTATTGAGATTTATGGTTGGTTTTCTGCTGGACAGAATATTACTGTCAGCATGTGAGATAACATATTTGTATCAGCTGTGGGGGTTATTATAGGAATATTCCTGTTGCCTTCAAGCTTACTTAATCATTTTGGACCATATTCAGAATTAAGAACGTCTGGTAATTTATGCACGCAAAATGCGTAAGTGGTGTGATTTCTGTTCAGGGCGCATGTGCAGACCATGGAGATACGAAGCGTAATTGGAATGATGCGTAAGTAATTTCCATAAGTGTTAAAATGTGTACGAACATAAAATATCGGACGGATTATTAATAAATAGGCGTCAATCGGAAATAGCAAAGCAAAAAATAGGCGTGGTAATGCACTAGACATGCGGTTGTATTTGCGAACGTTTAAATTCCGTCACATATACGCACGCTAATGATAAGGTTGCTTTCACAACACGGAAGTGTTCCGAAATTTATTCATTTTGCAAAACGTACTTATTTTGTATTAACGTACGGATCTATTACGAACGCACAGAAAATCTTCTTAAATCTGAATACGGACCTTTGTTCTTATCTCTTATGTATTTTAATATGTACTTTTAATTATTTATTGACATTATTTTTATTATGCTATTACTCTGTTTATAGACTGACAGTTTTAGAACATATTTGTATATTGCAATTGTGTTACTGCAGTTCTACAATTAATATGTGGGCTGCATCAAGCATTTTCTTTTTTCTTTTTCTATAATGTAATATTGGGCCGGATTCAGATTTCTGAGAAAAAGATGTCTTCTGATTACTAGGATCACAAAACAACCCCTTTTGTAAAACAGCGTAAGTGCAAGTGCTGCTTTTCCAGGAAGGATTTAGATCCTTTGGATCCAGAATTCTGTCCTGGTTAAACATCTGTTAGTGAGGCAGAACAGAGTAGGATGTGGTAGAGCTTCCACGCTGTGGGAGGGGGAGTTATGGTAATAGCTAGCTGCATTTAAGGTTGGGGTTACCTTGCCTCTCCTTGCCGTACAGATTTATGAATGCGACAGGGATCCAGCATCAGAACGCCTCTACCACTGTGATCCGAATCTGGTCTATAATGTTTAAATAGGCAGACAAAATCCTCTAATAAGTAAATGTATGTATTCATCGACTTCTAAATATATTGTTAATTCCCATAATTTCCCCTTCCCCCTACATACATACTATAACTTGTTCTTTTCATAATAATGGCTTACCCAAAATGAACATTTTCTAATGGCAAGGCATATGTCTATGATTTTTTGAAGGGTGCATCATTAGTAATCCATTAGTAATAATAAATACCATAGGCAAAAATCCTAATATTGCCTATGATCACACATGAGTTTTACAAGGTTAAGAGAATGCTTATAATATAAGGGCTAAAGGCTAATGCCCATCAATATCCAATGGGATTATATCTATATACTTTAAAATGTACTTTATAAACATGATATTTAGCTACTGAGCAATACCTGGTAAGGCGTCTAAATGCAATCTGAATAAATATATATATATATATTCATTTTCAGGCTATATTACTAAGACTACTTACTGTTACCCAAATACCAACATCAATATCAGCTGAACCATCCTGCTTCTGCTGCTAAAATCCAAAAGAATTCCTGGCAGATACTCCACAAAGAAGATTGAATTCATGAAACTTAAAATGGTTTGGATTGGAAAATGCCGGGTTTTGTAATTTGCACATGTATACGTATCCAAGAGATCTAATCGAAAGGCAAATCCATTTGATTAAAACCTCAAACTTTTGACTGCCTTTAATATAGGGTTGGGTTTAACCCACAATGGGCAGGTGTTTAGTATTTCTATGTACAGAACGTACCATCTCTTAGGATTTGGTCCTTAGTAAGATAGTTGTTGCATAGTTACATATTTGTAATCAACACACAATCGGTTGGTTGCTCATATTAAAAGCAGTTCAGGATCAATGTTTGAGAGTGAAGACTATATAGGCACAAAATGACAGGAGTAAGAGATTCTTTTAAATAAATTATTTATAGTCTGCTAAGTGCACGAAAAGAACACAATTTTGTAAAATTAGACAAAGAAATGAAGATAAAATAAACCACAGTACAACACATTATAATTTAACCCAGTGATAAGATTTCCCAGTTTCATGACCAATATAGAGAGATACACCTCATACACCTTATCAGTTGGACAGTCTGTCTTGTTTAATTTGTAAGGGACTAATAAAGTTTTGGGGTTTTTCTTATCTGAAATAGCTTGGGTTTACGCTGGGGTAATTGCATGATATGTATAGCATAAAGCAAGGTACATGCACACACTACAGGTTTTGAAAAAAGTCACATCAAAGTCCATTCCTGTAAACACCATTGCTCAATATACCCCCTATCAGACAGTAGGGATATCGGGATTGTTTTATTATTATTTTTTTTTACTTTGCTTTTACTTCTCTTCAGAGATGAACGTAAATACTCAAAACTGACCCCATTTATAAGAAAAACCCTGAATGTGCTCTCACCACTCAACACTATTTCCCTGCCTGAAAAGTTTGGCTCCTCCGCAATGCATACTTTCACATGCCTACACTCATAGAATGTGGTAACTGAATAAACAACATGTTTTTTCTCTTTTTTTTTGTTGCTTTTTTTGTTCCCATTCTTGTCACAACAATAAGTGTACCTTGTGTTTCATTTAATTTCAAATTATGTGCACTCTACTTTCCTTCTGTATTGTACATAAATACCAACACTATTTTCTGTGCTAATATATACAGAAAGCCTGGCCAAATAAAAGGTCCAACATGCTCCCTAAGGGGTCTATTTACAAAGGGCGATTTCTTAGAAATTGCCTCAAATCGTGTGATTTGAGCCTCTGAAGTGAAATTGCATTATTCACAAAGGCTCAAATCGCGTGATTTGACTGTTCGCAATGGCAAACATCGCGGGACAGAAATCGTCCAGATGTTTGCCATTGAAAAAATAGAAAAAAAAAAATTGCGGCATTCACTAAAGGCGATTTGATGAAATTGCCTTTAGTGTGATTTAAAATCACCCAAAAAAAAATCGCAGCCAGAGAGCTGCGATTTCCGGCTGAGGTGCCGGTCCGGAGCATCAAAAGCACATGTCAACAGAGTTGACGTGTTTTTGTGTGCAGAAAAAATAAGTGCAGCATGGCTGAAATCCTTAGCCATGCTTTATTGATAGAACTACAAGGCTCAGGATTGATGAGCCTTGTAATAATATCAGTGGCAGCATGGCTAAGGATTCTAACCATGCGTGTGTCTGTGTAGTGTGTAAAAAAAAAATACAGTTCACATTAAACATACATAACAGATTTCCATAAAGTATGCATGTAAACAAGTTAATAAAGCTAACTAACATTGTCCCCTACTGTGTGCACTTACCTGCGGTGGTCATCTCTCCTAAGCTATGTGTTATGTATGTAGTGTATCGTGTGTAATAAATAAATAAAATTCCATCACTCACAGTTTGCTGTCATCTTTCTTCGGATTTTCTTATTTCTGTGAAGAATTTTCAGCAATTGATAGAAGTCTTCATCTTCATTTCTGTGATGACGATGTCCTGTTCTTCTAATGATGACAGGACACTGCAGATCTCCTTCTCCCCACCCTGGCTGCTGCAAATGACGTTGAGGTCGCTAGGGGGCAGTATTTTTATAGTGGAGATGACGTCAGAAACAGTAGAGGACCAATGTATCTGACATCATCTCCACTATAAAAATACTGTGGGGTAATGTAAAGGACTGGGATACTACACTAGAACAATTTTATAATTTATAACAAAATTAATAATGGTACCTTTTTTATACAAACATTTTTTGACAATATGTATACTGGTTTCATATTTTGCATAGGTTTATCAGTCTACAACACTCCAGCTGTTATCATTTAAAAGCAAACTGATATCCATTTAAAATTTAGTCGGATCCCAAGGGAAATATTAGTTAAAGATGTTCACTGCATGTTCCAAATCCAGGAATATAGAAAAGGGTACCTTACACACAAAAAGAGATTCTCGTAGAATGAAAATTCTGTGTTGTAGAGTGGCAAATTGAAAAGAAACACTGTAATATATAGTCACTAGCTGTTATGACTTTCTAGATGATCAGATGCAGTTCTCAATATTGTTAGAGGTTCTCTAAGATCAAAGAAACCCCTTATAACACCCAAGGAAAGTCACTGACAAATAATATCATATGATTGCATAGAAAGGTCTCACAGTTTGACGTCTTGCAAAAACAGTATACTGGTATGATCTCACCATAGATGATTATCCCAGCCTGTAAGTACAGTGGTAACTGTTGTTTGCACAACCAAATGACAGATTGTGTTGTAGTTATGGTGAGCAGGGGTTATTTGTGAAACATCGGACCAGCCCATGGATTCAATTATAGTTCTATGTTGATACTCCAAAGGTATCCTGGATGAAAGAATCAGCATATAATCTCCAATATACACTACCATTCAAAAGTTTGGGGCCACTCAGAAATTTCCTTATTTTTGAAAGAAAAGCACTGTTTTTTTCAATGAAGATAACATTAAATTAATCAGAAATACACTCTATACATTGTTAATGTGGTAAATGAATAGACTAGCTGCAAACGTCTGTTTTTTAAATAAATATCTAGATAGGTGTATAGAGGCCCATTTCCAGCAACCATCACTCCAGTGTTCTAATTGTGTTTGCTAATCGCGTTAAAAGACTAATGGACGATTAGAAAACCCTTGTGCAACTATGAAAGCACAGCTGAAAACGGGTTTGCTCGTTAGAGAAGCTATAAAACTGGCCTTCCTTTGAGCTAGTTAAGTATCTGGAGCATCACATTTGTGAGTTCGATTATACTCTCAAAATGGCCAGAAAAAGAGAACTTTCATGTGAAACTCGACAGTCTATTCTTCTTCTTAGAAATGAAGGCTATTCCATGCGAGAATTTGCCAATAAACTGAACATTTCCTACAACGGTAGAAAGAGAAGTGGGAGGCCCTATTGCACAACTGAGCAAGAATACAAGTACATAAGAGTCTCTAGTTTAAGAAATAGACGCCTCACAGGTCCTCAACTGGCAGCTTCATTATATGGTACCGGCAAAATGCCAGTGTCAAAACGCCAGTGTTAAAGTGCAGAGGCGAATAAGGGACGCTGGCCTTCTAGGCAGAGTGGCAAAGAAAAAGCCATATCTGAGACTGGCCAATAAAAGGAAAAGATTAATATGGGCAAAAGAAAACAGACATTGGACAGAGGAAGATTGGAAAAAAGTGTTATGGACAGACAAATCGAAGTTTGAGGTGTTTGGATCAAAACAGAACATTTGTGAGATACAGAACAAGTGAAAAAATGTTGGAAGAGTGTCTGACGCCATCTGTTAAGCATGGTGGAGGCAATGTGATGGTCTGGTGGTCCGGGGCGCTGCTTTGGTGCTGGTAAAGTGGGAGATTTGTACAAGGTAAAAGGGGTTTTTGAATAAGGAAAGATATTATTCCATTTTGCAATGCCATGCCATACCCTGTGGACAGCGCTTGATTGGAGCCAACAGGACAATAACCCAAAGCACACCTCCAAATTATGCAAGAACTATTTAGGGAAGAAACAGGCAGCTGGTATTCTGTCTGTAATGGAGTGGCAGCGCAGTCACCAAATCTCAACCCCATTGAGCTGTTGTGGGAACAGCTTGACCATATGGTACGCAAGAAGTGCTGTCAACCAGCACCGACAGCGTCGCATGCTGACTGCTGGTCTCAGCCTTCCTGCACCTATACTCACCCCTGCAGCGCCTTCCTCCTTACCTTCAGCCGCTTCTCCAGCCCTGGCATCCGTCCCTCTCCTCAGGCGCACGGTCTCTGCCTTCCCACTATCTTGTGTAATGGTATTGGTGTAATGGTATTGGTGTAATGGTATTGGTGTAATGGTATTGGTGTAATGGTATTGGTGTAATGGTATTGGTGTAATGGTATTGGTGTAATGGTATTGGTGTAATGGTATTGGTGTAATGGTATTGGTGTAATGGTATTGGTGTAATGGTATTGGTGTAATGGTATTGGTGTAATGGTATTGGTGTAATGGTATTGGTGTAATGGTATTGGTGTAATGGTATTGGTGTAATGGTATTGGTGTAATGGTATTGGTGTAATGGTATTGGTGTAATGGTATTGGTGTAATGGTATTGGTGTAATGGTATTGGTGTAATGGTATTGGTGTAATGGTATTGGTGTAATGGTATTGGTGTAATGGTATTGGTGTAATGGTATTGGTGTAATGGTATTGGTGTAATGGTATTGGTGTAATGGTATTGGTGTAATGGTATTGGTGTAATGGTATTGGTGTAATGGTATTGGTGTAATGGTATTGGTGTAATGGTATTGGTGTAATGGTATTGGTGTAATGGTATTGGTGTAATGGTATTGGTGTAATGGTATTGGTGTAATGGTATTGGTGTAATGGTATTGGTGTAATGGTATTGGTGTAATGGTATTGGTGTAATGGTATTGGTGTAATGGTATTGGTGTAATGGTATTGGTGTAATGGTATTGGTGTAATGGTATTGGTGTAATGGTATTGGTGTAATGGTATTGGTGTAATGGTATTGGTGTAATGGTATTGGTGTAATGGTATTGGTGTAATGGTATTGGTGTAATGGTATTGGTGTAATGGTATTGGTGTAATGGTATTGGTGTAATGGTATTGGTGTAATGGTATTGGTGTAATGGTATTGGTGTAATGGTATTGGTGTAATGGTATTGGTGTAATGGTATTGGTGTAATGGTATTGGTGTAATGGTATTGGTGTAATGGTATTGGTGTAATGGTATTGGTGTAATGGTATTGGTGTAATGGTATTGGTGTAATGGTATTGGTGTAATGGTATTGGTGTAATGGTATTGGTGTAATGGTATTGGTGTAATGGTATTGGTGTAATGGTATTGGTGTAATGGTATTGGTGTAATGGTATTGGTGTAATGGTATTGGTGTAATGGTATTGGTGTAATGGTATTGGTGTAATGGTATTGGTGTAATGGTATTGGTGTAATGGTATTGGTGTAATGGTATTGGTGTAATGGTATTGGTGTAATGGTATTGGTGTAATGGTATTGGTGTAATGGTATTGGTGTAATGGTATTGGTGTAATGGTATTGGTGTAATGGTATTGGTGTAATGGTATTGGTGTAATGGTATTGGTGTAATGGTATTGGTGTAATGGTATTGGTGTAATGGTATTGGTGTAATGGTATTGGTGTAATGGTATTGGTGTAATGGTATTGGTGTAATGGTATTGGTGTAATGGTATTGGTGTAATGGTATTGGTGTAATGGTATTGGTGTAATGGTATTGGTGTAATGGTATTGGTGTAATGGTATTGGTGTAATGGTATTGGTGTAATGGTATTGGTGTAATGGTATTGGTGTAATGGTATTGGTGTAATGGTATTGGTGTAATGGTATTGGTGTAATGGTATTGGTGTAATGGTATTGGTGTAATGGTATTGGTGTAATGGTATTGGTGTAATGGTATTGGTGTAATGGTATTACATGTAGCAAAATCAAAGTTTATATAGTATCCCATTAATATATTAATCTAATTGAAGGTAACACATTGGGGCTAATACACAGTTAGGAGCACATCTGAGCCCAGACAAACCATGCTGTAAATGAATATCTTGCTTTGCATGCAAGAAAATGATGAGTTATTCTGCTTGTTGCTCATACATTTTAAATGTTTTATTGAAGTAGAGAGTTAAATTAGTTGAACCACAAAACATTATTCTGTGTGCACATTTTATATTTGCCCTCCGCCCCTGGAATTCAACATTATTTTGCCAGGGTGTAGATTTGCTCGTTTTTTATCTCTTAGGGGCTGCAGCTTCGCACTAGTTACGGCAAAAATGCCGTTCTGCGCATGCGCCGGGCATATGTTGCCCGGCTTAATCCATGGCTCTGTGAGCCATCTAGCATCCATAACTACAGCGTAGTTAAGGACGAGAGGGGCAGGCAGCTCCGTAACTACAGCGTATTAGGACGGAAGGGCGGGGGGAGGGATTTTACGCTCCTGTGTGAGCGTAGTTAGACACAGTTACGCCGGCTAAAGTTAGGGTAGACTTTAGTCAGCGTAACTGTGTCTAACTGCGCTGACACAGGGGGAGGGACAGGGGGAGTGCACCAGAGCTACGCTGGCTGTACTTACGGCCAGACGGCCAGTGTAGCTCTGGATCTGGCCCAAGGTGGCAAAATAGCAATACCACTCTATACTAGTTGTTAATCTTTATAAAAGGTGGAGTTTTTATTCTTTATACAGAACTACTATTAATTTAAAACAATACTGGAAATATTATACATAATTAATACAATAGAGACAATTAAACAATAAACCAACTGATTTTCTCTAGTGATTACTTGTTGCCATTATCAAAAAAAATTATATATATATATATACACACAATAAGGAAATACACAATATTCCATGATACTGATATGCACTGGTCATAGATGCAATAGAAATAAGACGCCTACCTGACATTGCACGACAGGTAAGTACCTGTCTGTATTTCTCAGGATTAAAGACACCATTAAACCAGACCAAATCCCCAAATTTATTTGCCGAAATGCAGCCCCAAACTTGTAAGCAACCTTTACCATGCTTTACTGTTGACTGCAGGACTCTCATTATTGTAACACTCTCCAGCCCACTGGCGAACAAACTGCTTTCTGTTTAAATTTTGACTCATCAGTCCAGAGCACCTGCTGCCATGTTTCTGCACCCCAGTTCCTATGTTTTTGTTCATAGTAGAGTTGCTTGGCCTTGTTTCCACATTGAAGGTATGTCTTTTTGGCCACAATTTTTCCATGAAGACCACTTCTGGCCAGACGTCTCTAAACAGTAGATGGGTGTACCTGGGTCCCACTGGTTTCTGCTACAACTGAGCTGATGGCACTGCTGGACATCTTCCAATTTCAAAGGGAGTAAGCATGATGTGTCTTTCATTTGCTACACTAAGTTTCCTTGGCCGATTAGTGCGTCTATGGTCCTCAACATTGCCTGTTTTTTGTGCTTCTTTAAAAGAGCTTAAACAGAACATCTTGAAACCCCAGTCTGCTTTGAAATTTTTGTCTGGGAGAGACCTTGCTGATGCAGTATAACTACCTTTGGACCTGATTCAAAGACTTAAAATAAAAGAGGAAAGTTACTCCTGGGCTAAACCATGCTGATCTCAGGACAGCCATATTTCATCTGTTGGAAACAGTATTAGTGTTGAGAGGTGATGTTTCCTATCCCAATTCTAAATAACAGTGTAAAAGTAAAGCTGGTCAGTATCTGTGTGCAGTAAGCAATTCAAAGATATATCTCTGCATGCAAAGAATACAATTATCTTGACTCCCCCTAAAATCAACATTGTTTCGCAAAGGAGTAACTTTCCGCTCTTATTTTCAAGCTCCTTCTTAAGTCTGAATCAGGCCCCTTGTATCTTGTTGCTGTGCTCAGTCTTGCCATAGCGTATGAACCGTGATATGAAGCTGTCTTCCACAACTTCACTTTTGTAGTAGAGATTGGCTGTTCCTCATCCAGTTTTAAGCCTCCTACACAGCTGTTTTTGTTTCAGTTAATGACCGTGTTTAAACCATATGAAAATTATGATCACTGTAACACATTTGGAATGATTGGTTAATCGTACACTTGCTATAAATTGAGAATAAAATTCTCAAATTAAGAGGCGCTTGAGAGATGACAACCAACTGCTGAACAATATGATATTGATACTGCCGCAGGTCTGAGGAGAGAGTCAATTCTCCAAATGGGAAAATAAAATAGCTAAGAAACAGAGCGCTGATCAGATCATCAATAAATGTATTTGTTTATTTTTATATTATGTAATTATTGATATGTGTACCCATATAGATGTTATTTGCGATATATGGTATCTGAGGCTGGTAAGCACATCCAATATTAATAATCGCAGTATGCGTGACTAATAATCAAAGAACCAGACATTTAGATTCAGACCAATTTTGTGTCTAAGTCAGGAGAAACTTCCAACAGCACTATGCAGTTAAGCAGCCAAACATTAGTAGATACAGTACCAATGAGTGTATATCAGGACGGCAGTACCTGTGCCGCTAATTAATTAGTCTGTAAATGAAAGACTCTTGAAAAAACCCTTTCGTGGGAGAAACGCGTTGAGGAATACAGCAGCTATACTCTGACACACTTTCCACTGACTTTTGACTATATCGCAGAGTGTGAAGCTGATATTGAACTTTTTGAACTACCAATCATCAAGTTTACCTGGCCATACACAGGCAACATACTCTTTATTACAGGATGGTCATCGGAGCCTACGGGCTCCCACCAAATAGAGGCTTCGACATCTGCCTCATCTTTGATAGCCGCAGCCGCTTCAACTTCAAGGACGGGTGCCGGAACCTAAAGGTCCGTATGTAATAGAGTTTTGGATATCAACCTCGCACCTGAGAGCCGCAACTGTGTAATTACCACACCGACTGCAGCGTGCATACTGAAAACAGGTGGCAACTGACACGTGGAGTCTACGGATAACTGTAGGGTCAGTAACTACCTGGGTCAACTGTATGTGAGTAACACAGGCCATACCATCAACTAATTAATTAGCGGCACAGGTACTGCCGTCCTGATATACACTCATTGGTACTGCCTGATATACACTCATTGGTACTGTATCTACTAATGTTTGGCTGCTTAACTGCATAGTGCTGTTAAAAGTTTCTCCTAACTTCAGCTTAGACACAAAATTGGTCTGAATCTAAATGTCTGGTTCTTTGATTATTAGTCACGCATACTGCGATTATTGATATTGGATGTGCTTGCCGGCTTAGTATACAATATATTGCAAATAACATCTATATGTGTACACATATCAAGGACTATACAACCATATAATAATTTTTATATCTTTTTTCAAATTGCAACTATATACATCGTCTCAGAAGATACCATCGTGATTATGTATATGGACTGAGTTATTAGCAGTACTACACGCAGAAATAATATTTCTACTCCTATGCTCCTACCTCTGTGACAAATAGTTTTCTAAAGTGTATGCACTTTTTATCTGTGGTAAAGTGTTGTTCATAGATATCAGAGAATACTATATCGCAGTAATTTTTATATATTTTTTAATCGGTTAATAAACAAATAGATTGATTGATGATCTGATCAGTGCTCTGTTTCTTAGCTAATCATACACTTGACTATAATCCTACACAATCCATAACTTTGTGCAAGTGTGCCTAGAAGATTTGATTAAGATTCGATTAAGATGTTAGATTCTTTCAGTTTGCATTTTGCTCCCCAGCCTAATCCGCTGGCATTTGTAGTTAAGATGACTGGACTTGACATTCTTAAATGCTTCTCGAGAGACAGGTTGCTGGCTTCTGACCACCATAGAGACCGTGCGAAGAAGAGCAACTAAAATGGTCCATGGCCTATATCACAAAACATACCAAGAAACGCTAGATGAACTAAACATGTACAGCTTGAAGCAGAGAAGGGAGAGGGGGGATAAGATAGCAGCTTTCAAATATATCAAGGGTTGTTATCGGCTAGAGGAGGTTGGCATTTTTTAAAGGAAGAAGTGTAATAGAACACAAGGGCATGAATATAAAAGGGAGGGTGGTAGATTCAGATGAAATGTGCGGAAAAATTACCTCACTGAAAGGGTGATAGATAAGTGGAATAGCCTTCCATCTGAGGTGGATGAGGCAACACAGTAGAACAGTTTAAATATGCATGGGATAAATATAAGGATATCCTAAATCTCAAACTAAATTGAGGGTAAATAAGGTCTAGGGTCAGTAAAGTTTTAAATAAGAAACTGGGCAGACTGGATGGGCCATTTGGCTCTTATCTGCCGTCACTTTCTATAGAAAATCTCTTCTGGCATCCTGATTTAGACAGATGACTTGATCTTGTTGATATGGATCTTTGTCCCACTGACCTAGGAAACCCTCATGTGAAATCTGGACCATACTAAAGTGTCCATATTTGCCAACATCAAACCTACTACCTTCATTCTCCTGATGTTATCCATGGCTGACGTCTGAGGTGTCCTACTTTCTGAAAAAGATTGGAGACAATTTGTGGGGGTAAAAAGACTTTGTCTTGCTGAGTGTCTATAGTGAGTCCTACCTGGGATTACCTGGGATGGTTACCCCAGGGATGGTAATTACCTGAGATGGTTTTAAATGACTTTTTTTGTAGTTAACTAACCAGCCATGATCTTGCAGAAGTCGCACTTCTCTGTTTGTGTGTATGGCAGATTGCTGTACCGATGAGGCTGCTATCATTAAATCATTGTGTTAAGGCCAGAAAAAGTCCCTTGTTGTCTCAATATTACCTCGAGAGGAGCTAGGACCTTGGTGAATGTCCTGGGAGATGTTGAGAGGCTGAAGGGAAGGGCTGCATATTGGAATTTGTGACCACAAACCTCAGAAACTTACAAAAATGGAGATGTGAAGATAAGCATCCTTGAGGCCTACTGAATTCAAGAATGCTCGAGGTGGCATAGATGTTAGGATTGACCTCATAGACTCCATCTTGAATTTTCTGAGTTTGATATGTTGATTTAAATGTCTCAGATCCAGAATAGTCCGGAAGCCCCTGAAACTTTTTCTGACCATGAAGATCTTTGAATACCAATCTCTGGTCTGAGGGAACTCTTCTTATCACTTCCTGTTGCAGTAATTCTGATACGTATTTTTAATGCAAGCCTTTTTTCTGAGTTTGATATGTTGATTTAAATGTCTCAGATCCAGAATAGTCCGGAAGCCCCTGAAACTTTTTCTGACCATGAAGATCTTTGAATACCAATCTCTGGTCTGAGGGAACTCTTCTTATCACTTCCTGTTGAAGTAATTCTGATACTTATTTTTAATGCAAGCCTTTGTTCCCTATCTCTTGGTGTCAGGGATTAAATAAACAAATGTACCTGAGTGGGTTGTTGGAACTCTAATGTGTACCCATGATGCATCACATTTAGTACCCATCTGTCTGTTATTGAGGCATCTCATTGATGGAAGAATTGTCCCAGTCTGCCTTTCACTGCGGTATCTGCAGCTGGGCTGTCCCCTATTATGTCATTGAGTAAATGAATGAAAGGACCTCCCATCCTTACTCCTTTGGGCCTCAAAATGACTCCAGGTCATGCCCAGCTGTAACCTCCTTACCTATACATCCTGGCCTTGATATACTCATGCTTTGGACGGGCCGTGAAGATGATTTCATCAATATAATGACAGTTGCTAATTCCATGGACCCTACTATTAAATTCACTTATGAACTGAACACTTTTCTACAAACCAACGGACAAGAATACTACTCTACACGCCACCAGTCATCACCCTCCAGCGCTAAAGAGGGGATTGCCTTATGCCCAATTGATCAGGGTAAAAATAATTAACAGCAATGCAGTGACAGCGGCCCAACAGATGGACAAGATGATGTCTAAGTTTGCGGACTGTGGGTACCATTGGAAAGATTTGGCCCAGGCACAGAAGAAAGTTGATGCCATCCCCCATAGTGAGTTGCTGAAACATAAGCCATTAGTATCCATGAAAAACAGGATCCCATGGGTCACCAGATTCAACCACTTGAGTTTTTTTCATAAGAGGGCAGCAAGATCACTCTGGCCCATCGTCTCTACGGATCCCTCACTTCCTATGCTACAGTCCAAATCTCTTCTAGCCAGCCATACCAGGGGCCGAAATCTGCAGGATATTTTATGTAAGAACGTCGTATGCTCCACTTTGCAGAATCCTTGTGCCTCATTTTTGAGTAGAAAACCTGGGTGCACTGGTTGCACATCCTGTGCCCAGATGGACTCAGGCCATTTTTTCATCCATCCATCATCCCAGCAGAAATTCCCCATTATGCATGTGATTACTTGCAGTAGCAGATTAATTGTTTACATAATTCGCTGCCCATGCAACCTGCTCTATGTCGGCAAAACTATTAGGAAAGTGAAAGAAAGACCACTTTACATTGGTCAGCCACCAAGGCAGCTCTTTCAGGAAAAGATAATGATCAACCAGTGTCCCATCATTGGAAATCTATGTGCCACTCTATGTCTGATATATATTGGATGGGGATTGATCAAATCCCCATTCCCCCAAGAGGTGGCAATAGTGAGAACTACTTACTGCGATGTGAGAGCAGCTGGATTTTTAAACTGAAAACAGTGGCCCTTGATGGTCTTAAAAATGCTGCCGTTAATTGTTTCCTCTAGGACTTGGGGTTTATATGTGGACATATTTTGCCCATGCTTTACTTATTTTCCACTTTATAGGCCTTTGTTTATTTATCTTGTTTTTTGCTACAGCTTCCTTTGCCTTGTTAAGTAATTTTTTTGTTTCCTAGTCATATACTTGCTCTGTTTGCTAATCAATATCCTCTGTTGCTCTTTCATTATTTTTGTGTTCTACATATCCCTTCAGCGCTTTATACACATCGCTGCTCTCCTCCTCTCCCTGTTGCATTCTGAGTCCGTTTGCTGCTTTTTTTTTTACACATCTCTCTTGTGCTCCCCTCCTTGTCTCAAGTGCGTTTTTTTTTGTGCCGTTCTATTTCTCTATGCTTGTCTTTTGTTTATGCTATATGTTTGCCCTGCATCTTTCCCTGGCTGAGTCTCCAGGTTTCTTCTTTGTTTACTAGACCCCTATGTCAACGAGCACCCAATGACAATCCAGCACTGCCCTGCTCTCTGCCCCCTTTGCCCTGGCAACGTTGCACGAAGTGCTTGCAGTGTAGTGTCTGGTCTGGAGTGTTGGCATTTTTGCTTTGTTATACACCCAGAAAAATCGCTTCAGGCGATTGAAATGTTGGTGATTTGAATTATGGAAAAAAATAGTGTTTTTGGACATGGTATACAAGTCTTCTGAGTGCCTTTCTCTGCTTGAATTTTTTTGTATGACTTTGTTTAAAAGAGCAACTGTAGCAGCTGCTTATTTACTGTGGAGTGCCAGTCTTCTATATATACATGTACTGTCTGTATATGTTCTGCACCCTGATGACAATTGCTAAATGCTTTTGAAACGTTGGTGATCGTGATGCATTAAATCTTTCCGTAGGAATTTTCTACATTGATCAAGTCTCCTGAGTGCCTTTCATTCATCTTTGACCATTATATATATACACACACAAGCAAATACTGATATTCTTTAAGTACAATCTGTTTATTACCGTATTTTTCGGACCATAAGACGTGGGGGGAAAGTGTGTGCGTCTTATGGTCCGAATACTTACCTTGATGTATGAGCGGGTCCGCCGGGGGATGCGGTGCATCCAGGCACTCATCCCCCCGCTCCCTGACAGTCAGCAGCGTAATGAACGCTGCTGTGAAAGCAATGTAAGGTGCTCTCATCACTCTGATGAGAGCGCCTTACACCGCTTCACAGCGGCGT
>WWET01000245.1:849534-861314 GCA_011038615.1 Limnodynastes dumerilii | reverse complement strand
ATGGGGTGGGGTCTGATAGGTGCTGGACATGATGGGTGATGCTGGGTGCTGGACATGATGGGGGCTGATGGGTGCAGGACATGATGGGGGCTGATGGGTGCAGGACATGATGGGTGCACTATTTGGNGACATGATGGGTGCTGGTGATGCTGGGTGCTGGACATGATGGGGGCTGATGGGTGCAGGACATGATGGGGGCTGATGGGTGCAGGACATGATGGGTGCAGGACACTATTTGGTTCAAAATATTTTTTTCCCTGTTTTCCTCCTCTAAAAACTAGGTGCGTCTTATGGTCCGAAAAATACGGTATATATGCAAAAACAATATATGTTCTAAAAAAAATTCCATTTACCGTTCATTTTGCAGTGACACTACATGCGGGACTTTATAAAGAATGCTACATTACTACCAAAAAGAAAGCTTTAGGCTAAATTAACCAAAGCTAAGCTATTTAAAACATTTTTCAAGCTTTTGTTTTATTGTTGCAAACAATATTTTTTTCTTCCTCAACTTGCACTTATTTTTGCAATAAAAACATTTTTTACCTTACCTGCATTTTCTATAGTTTTTTTTTGTACAGCTAGGATTCTTTAGTAAACGCATATTAGAGGTAATTGCAGGCTTACTGTCTCTCTGGCTCATAACAATAACTATAGCAAAGATTAACAATGTAAGGAATTTAGTGTACAGCGTGCATAAAATGTCACACGCCTATTGTAGTTTTTTTTTTATGCAGCATGAAATCAAAATACATCATGTTATCTTCCCAGCTCTAATGGGATTTGAGAAGCAACAAATACAACTGAAAAAATGAATTACCAGACCCTGGCCAAACAGAGGTCACTCTATAGTTTGATATTAATTGATACCCCTGATAATTGCTTGTATCCTGATACTATGTAACAAATTCTCTGACTTTTATTTTAAAGATAGAATGTTTGATGCTGGTTAATTGCAAGAGTGCTGGGGTGTCTTTTTTGTATTTGTGTAAATTCCCCTTATATTGCTGCTCCTGCTTTATATTAACTTATAAATTGATTTGAGCACCTCCATTTTGTGTTTGTTTTTAAGCTTGTCTGGAATAGCAGCTAACAGAGGGTTCTGTCTCAGAGTAGCTGTTTTGGAGACTTGGGGACCTCTGCCGGGGGTGAGCTCTCAATTTAAAAATACATGATATATGACCCAAAGTTGGGACTCTGACAATTTTAGAAAGGGTGTGGGTCCCCGCTTAGAACGGCCCTATTTCGAGATGAGGCATAGCAATAAATCCACGGAGCACCAAGCTTTTGATGCTCCGAAAAGGTAAGAGAAAATAGTATACCAACTCCTTCCCCTAATTCTAACCCTAACCCTCCCCTCTCACTACACTAACCCTAACCTTCCCTTCCCCACAGCCTGACCCTAACTCTCCCTTCCTGGCAGCCTGACTCTAACCCACTGTCTCCCGCAGCCTGACCCCAATTCTCCCTTCCCTGCAGCCTGACCCTAACCGTCCCTCTTCCTGAGCCTGACCCTAACCGTCCCTCACCCTCAGCTTGACCCTAACCCTGCCTCCCCTGCAGCCTGACCCTAACTCTCCCTCCCCCACACCCTGGAGAAGTTACTCATCTTTCCCTGTGGTCGGGTGGTCTGGCGGTAGCAGGCCGGCAGCAGGATATCGGCGGCGGCGGTATTTCCGAATAAGAATATGCCGATCGGAATACTCACCCATTCTAAAAAAAAAATTCTACACTGCGTGGTGTTCGAAATAGGGAAATCTGAAAAGGAACTTTCGGATGTCCCTATTTCGGAAGTCAGAGTTTCTGACCGGAGACTGACAACGGTTTTAGAGTTATGACAACCAAAACAGCTGCTACCCCCTGACTAAGCTTGCCCAGTGATGCCCAAAACAAAAGTCAATGAAAAAGGAGTTATACACATTTCTTTGGACATTGTTTTCATTGTGCCAGTCACTAGTTTAGCCTTCAATCTAAAAAATTGCATATATACTTGATTAAAATAGGAAGGACAAATTCATACCCACGATTGTGAGGCAAAAGCAATCAATTTCCCAGCCAGTAAACGGCCATTTTGAAAAAAGAGCCAATCGCAGTGGTAACCCACACACAATTGTGAATGCTGCACCACAACATGGACATCTATCAGAAAATACCTGGCTGTGTATAGGTAAACCAACTGAATATCAGTCACATAAACTCCCTGTAATTTAAATTGCATAAATATTAGAACTATAACCCTAACATTAAAACATAAGACATCATTACCCTATAATATATACGAGCCCCATACAGACTGGAAAGTACACCAGACAGCACTGGGCATGCTAGAATAGACATATTTTTATATTTACTTGCATGCTTCAATATTAAGGGAGATTATAGATGATTAATATTAAATATTAAGAACATGTGGTAAAATTTCCCAATAGAAATCCCAGGCCATAGCCATTAATTGTATGGAAAGTTCATCTGTCCTCTGGTTTTGAAAAGTTCATAGTTTCAAATTATACACGTTAGGTAACAGCATAGGGTGACTTTTCCTTCTTGTTTATGGCAGTTGTAGAGTAATAGTATTAATAGAACTTGCAAATAAGTCTATATTGTATTGTTCTATTGTATTTTTAGAAGAGAAGTTGGCAAGACTTGAGTTGCAAATATTCGAGTCTTGGGTTTCAGTTGTTACACACTTCTGCCAAATCTTTGTTAACTTATCGGGAGGCAGGGGCTAGTGTTGGCTGCCTCACAATACTTTAGTAATGAGTTCAGTTATTATTAACGCTTAATTATATGGCGCCACAAATTATTTGCAGCGCTTTAGAACTTTCACAAACATTCACATCAGTCCCTGCCCCTATTGGAGCTACATACTAAGGTTCCTTACACCTACATGTGTACACACACACACACACACACACACACACACACACACACAGTAGGGTTAATTTTTAGTAAGCAGAAAATTAACCTACCAGCCTGTCTTTGGAATGTGGGAGGAAACCTGAGTACCTGGAGGAAACTCACACAGACACAGGGAGAACATACAAACTCCACACAGATAAAGCCTAGTCTGGGAATCTAACTCATGACCTCAGTGCTACTCACTGAGCCACCGTGCTGCTCCAATAAACAAAGCTCTATTGGTGCAAGCACAGATGAAAATCATTGAACAATTTCTAAAGCATGTTTAATATGTTGGTGCTTCATAGAAAAATGTTAAGATTGTGACACATTTAATACCCAGTTAGAATTGCTTTTAATTGATATACGAGACGTAAATCCCATCTCTATACGCTTTATAATGTAATGTAAAACAGAATGACAATCTTACATTAAATGTAGTTTTGTTTTCTAAAAGCCAAGCCAAGCCAAGATCAAATTTACTTGTCATTTTAAGAATGGGTGTAGACTAAAAGAATGTCCTGGTAGATATAGTATGATTTGTTTTAAAACCTGTTTTGTTTCATTTCTTTGTGGAAGCTTTACAAGAAGAGGTGCAGTTTTATTATTTCTATGTTTTGTTTAAAACAAACGTGTACATTTAAAGACTTATGAAACAGGACCAATTCTCCATGTAATTTTATATTCTAAACTACCAATAAAATATATTTCCTGCCGCCCCATTTCAGTTTATGCAAAGCAGATATTCTGCAGGCCTTCTCTCTGAAGCTTCTTAAGCCTACCATGGTTGATGGCTCCTCCCTGAGCGCACCCTACCTTTCTTTACCTCCTAAAATTTATTCACACAGCACAGAATTAATGGGTGAATTAAATGATTTAACTTTATTTGTTTGGGTTAACGGATTGATGAATTGTCTATCATTTGAATGAGCTTAGTTCATTTTAAATTGGGGGCAACAAAGCATAGCAAGCACAATGTACACAATAAAGCAATAAGCAACTGTCAGCTCTCTCCAACGCCTCTGTGATCCACCAGAATTGCAACCGGAAAAAAGGCTGAGACTGCTCGACCTGAACAAACCTCAGCGACTGGTCAGCTATGCGGCCCTCCACAAAACAGTTACACCTGGGCACCAACAAAGACAGCTAACTACTTGCTTCTGCTTCCACCACACAGCATAACCAGGAGTGAGGGAAAATGCCAGGCTACAGACAAAGAGAACCTTCCCCAAAATCAGGCCTGAGGGGAGGGGGCTAGATGCTAATCCATATAGCCTGGGAGTAAGGGTAGGCTGCTTTCAATGAGGCTACAACCAGGGATTTTAACTTAATCGGCCTTCTCTCCATATTAACAGTTGCATTGCAGTTGCAAATAATATGCATACTCTTGAGCAGGTGCGTTTTAAGAAATGAGGGGGTCCTTGTGCAGGATTGGCATATCTATAATGCATACCCTCCAACTGTACATATTTAGCAGGTACAGTACCGGTTTTTAATGGTCTGTATCGGTTAAAAGGGCTCCTTTACCGGATTCTGATCCTTCTGTTCCCTCCCCCCTATACTCCTTTTCCAGGCCTTGTGCATCTGATCACTATAGCAGGGCTGCTGGGATAGACTCCTACAGCTCTACTATAGTGACAAGACCATCTCTTGTGATTCTTAGCTCATGTGATAAGGTGTAAAATTAGATTTTACACCTTATCTACATGCAAATGAGGGTGAATTAAAGCCCGCCCATTCATGGGACAAGCCACGCCCCCAGGTGTACCGATTTTCTATTATAAAATGTTGGAGGGTATGTATAATGGGTGCAGGGTGTGCAATCCCCACAGGCCCCTCAGAACATGGCCCTCAGAAAATGTGGCCATGTAGCACACATTCTACACCAAAATCTATCTATCTATCTATCTATCTATCTATCTATCTATCTATCTATCTATCTATCTATCTATCTAGTAAGTATGCATATGAGCCAGCCACTCCCCTCCCCTGCATCCCTCGGTATATCTTCTACAATGTAATCAAGAAAAAATGTATAAGGTTCGTGTATTGGGGGCTGGTTTAGATCTCGGGAGTAAGAGCAAAACAGGTGCAAGTGTAAAGCTTGGCTAAACCATTTTGCAAAGTAAAGGGTGCTAATTAATTTGAAATCTTTTGCATGCAGGGAAAATACTTTACTTTTTCACACAGAACTTAAATACTGTATCTAAAAACAGAAACCTATACAGCATTTTTCAACTATTCTCAAGCATTGCGTAACCTGTCTGTGTCAGTAAATCAGGTGAGGACATCCAGACATTAAGTTCTCAAGTCTGGAGGCTAGATCAGAAATTTGAAAAGTGTGAACTATTTCCATGTTTTGAGAGCTATGGAGGCAGCCATTTTCTTGAAGACCAAGCAGTAATCATTTTCAGCTAGCGAAGGCCGGCGGAAGGAAGGGGCCATACGCCCGCACAGGGGGAGTGCCAGGGGGGAGTCAGCGATGTAACGCTGAGCGTTAGAACGCTCAGCGCAACATCGTAGATCTGGATCAGGACCGATGTAACCAACCCAGGTGAGACTGAAAGTTACTGCACTGGCTGTGCTGTTGCCAAAAATCACAGAAATCAGAAAAGGCTGCAAGTCTCACCCAGCAACTCATATGTTAAGTGACAACTTAGTGCTATGTCCATGAGCTGTATGGGAACGAGGCCAGTAATGCAGGAGGTACTGCATCACTAACTGCATGCCTCTGCCCAAACTCGTGTGTCCAACAGTTTCTACATCTGCAATTCTAGGTAGGACATATGGAAGAGGTACATTAGTTTGGAACATGCAAATGAATGCATATAGGCAGAGGTTGTGAGGTGTTATGCAGCTGTCTAAACAACTTTGCATGTTTGAAATGGATTTTGTTTTTCTTTTTGCTATACAATCTAACTAAACCTGCAAAAAATAAAACAAATAAATTAGAAGACTATTTATAAAAAAAAAAAAGTAGAATGGGCAGCAATATGCTGCTAATTAGGCTTAATAATAAACTATTGCATATTGAATGAAAAAAGATGTTTTATTTTAACATCCGGAGGGCTGTGTTTAAACTGTAAAATCAGGCCAATTAATAAAAAGCTATAGGATTTGTTTTACACTTAATCTAGCTCTCAACTGATATAGTATTTTAGGTAGAAGTGCAGGGAATCTGACCTGCTACTGTGCTTGCAGCAGCACTAAAACCACCCTCTTTCTTATTTAGATATAGTGTAACTTCCTGTCCCATTAGTGCAAAGCACACAGAAGTGGACACAGGCAGATGGGTAGCTTTGTGACCAACTTTTTGATTTGCTGTCGTTCTGCATGTGTGCAGAGCAGAATCCTGTTGAGCTTAAACCTATAAAGAAAATTGTAGTGTAGCTCTGGCTTTAAGGATTGCTTTTCCTTTGAAAATTGACTTCCTTTTTTGCAATACTGTTAATTTTGTTATGGAATTTAGTCGCAAATACAAATTACTGTATTGGCGTTTATCAATTATTTTAACGTTAACTTGAAAGCTGTGCTTCTCCACAATAAAAATAAGTTCCAACAGATACCACTCGCTGATGCTGCTGATATGAAAGAAACATAAAAGCAAGCATCATATAGATGCGAGCAAAAATAAACAACAGAGTGGGCACACAATCACTTCAGACAGGGGTTGCCAGGGAAGGTTAGGAATTGTTCTAGAAGGTCATGGGGTTGTTGTTGATTGGTGGAGATAAGGGGGGGGTGAGGGGTTAGGTCAGGTGACAGAGTTATTATAAGATGTTGTGTGGGTGTGGTCTGTCTCTTTGAAGTTCGTTTTGGATGGCTAAGTATCTTTATCTTGTCTCCTGTTAGAGCTTTGAAGTATTAATTGGTGGTTGTTAGTGGGTTTGTGCATTATTAATTGGTGATTACTGTCGATTACTGTCAGTGGTATACCAATTGGTATAGCAGCTTGATATATGTGGTGATTTATGGTTATTTGATTTTATAATCCTAATTGTTTTCATATTGTTGGTTATAGTTGATTTATTGTAGTGTATATTTCTTTCTGTCTGTACTATCCTATATTCTAGCCTTTATCTTTTCATAACTCTCTTCTCTGTATTTTCACCTCTTTCCTTTTCCCAAATTCTTTCCCCTCATTCCTCCCCCCCCCTCTTTCCACCCCTTTTTTGTAATTGGTTTTAAATTCTTTAATTCTTAGAATAATAAATTTTCTGTAGGTAGGGTTATTATTGTGCTCACGGTTTTGCAATTGTTGGTAGGAGCGGTTTAATTACTGGTGGTACAATGCCCCGTCCAGTTAGAAATCGCTCAGCTCCCAGGCGTCTGGCAGAGGAGGCCGCAGGTTCTCCAGGAGGCTCGGGGGTGGTGCGGGCGCCTGGGCGCGGCGGACGTCCTTCCATTATGCAGGGAACTTCCGGCGCGGACGTGGAGCGTCATAGTGCGCCGGAGGTCCCTGCATCCAAGATGGCCGCCGCCATGTACCGGATGGTCGGCGGCGGTCGGCGGGCACTGGGAAGTGCCAGAAGGTCATTGGCATCGGCGGAAGCTGCCGGAGAGGTGCTGCAGAGCGCAGGTACCAGTAGGAGTCAGGGATATGAAGGTAATTTTGAGTTTAGGGACAGTGATAGGGATAGTGCAGAGGAGCAGTGGGGAGAGCAGGGTTTTGCTATGGAGGTTGGGGCTGGACAGAGGGAGAGTAGGGGATCAGGGTCAGGCATGAGGGGCCAGGGTGTTTGTAGGGGTGGCGGTGCAGGGAGTGATGTGGAGTCACATGCTAGTGACTGCATCCCTGACACCCAGCTACCAACAGGGAGCACTTTGCAGGGCAGACCTGCTTCAGTGACTTCCTTACAGTTTATGCCCCCAAACCTCCCTCTTATTGCTGGACAGGCTTTTGTGCAGTCTCAAGGGGCTGCATCTTCATTTACAGTCTCAAGGGGCTGCATCATCACAATGGCCTTTCCCCCCTCCCCCCCGGTTTTTCAATCCAACCAGTGGCCATATTTTAGCCAAAATTTAGTGCAAAATCCTGTGCAAACGTCACAGTTATCTTACCCTATGTTGCCTTTCATGCCTAACGCTGTTGGTCAAGTGGTCAATCCGGGATTAGTGTGTTTGCCAGCTGGTCAGTTGATGTTCGCTCCAGGGGGTAGTGGAGTTGGGCGCTCCAGGGGGGAGTGGAGTTGGGCAGATGGCAGGTCCGGCCGCGGAATCAAATGCAAGGGGCGCAGGGAAGAGGGGCAGAGAGACGCGCGATGATAGACCGGTTACTGATGCTGTGCCTCTTGTAGTTTCTTCACCTGCAGAAATGAGTGCAGCGGTTGGTCCAGCAGAAGAAGTTGAACCGCTGCCAGGAACTTCAAGGGATACTGAACAGCGTACTCAAGGACACTCTTCTCGTCCCAGGAGCATGGTGGACCCAGGTGAGGCGGAAAATGTGGGTCAATCTGGGGGGGAGGAATCTAGCCCAGGTAGTGTCTGCTTGAGTCTTCAGCATCGCAAATTCCACCAGCTAAAATGTTTAAACTTAAAAAAAAACCCTAGAGGTTCAGAAGGGAAAAAGGGAGGTTCGGGTAAAGGTAAAAAGAAAGGTAAAGCGTCGGTAAAGCGTACAGATCCTCCTCCCATTTTGTGTGATAACACCGCCATAACTTGGGACGTACGTCAGTCCACACGAGAAAGGTTTAAGCGTGGCCAATTTGTGGATATGTTTATGGTTACACAGGCCGGGAAAGAGGGTTTAACAGCAGCTAAAGGCGGAATGGGGGAGGATGCTTATCGCAATTTTTCCAATTGGCTGGGAGGTTTTATACCTTTTGCCGCGTGCTATTTAGAAACTCGCCCGACAGAATACATGGGGATATTGAGGTATCAGCACTTGATACACGATTTATATGCCAATAGTAGAGCAGGCATGTGGAGGGCGTATGATGATAGATTTAGAAAAAATCAAGATGGGGTTAGCATTATAAAAAATTTTCATAGCGATGTCGGTTTGTGGATGCGGATGTCCAATGCTAAGAGCAGTGCAGATTCCTATTCCTTTCGGAGACAATACCAACAGCCAGCTAAAGGGCAGTTTTTTAACGCCAGTAGAGGGAGATGTAACGCTTATAACAACACGCGTTGCACCAGAGGTACAGGTTGTAGATACAAGCACGTCTGTGCAAGGTGTGGAGGAGGACATACAGTCAGGGAATGTAAGCAATTCAGTGGGTTTGGTTACAGAGCTGGTCCCGGCCCTAAACCGCCTCAGCAAGGCCCTAACGCCCATTAAAATTCAATCAATGTTGAAGTGGTTAGATGTATATCCCAATAGGGCTGCGGCAAACTTTTTAAAGGAAGGATTTACTTATGGTTTTCGTTTACCAATTGCGGGTTCAGTTGTTACAGGTTGCATTAAGAATTTAAAATCAGCTAGGGAGTTACCACATGTTGTTGCTGAAAAAGTGTTGAAGGAAGTTCAATTAGGCAGGATGGCGGGTCCTTTTTCGGAGCCTCCTATACCGAATCTTACGATTTCGCCTATAGGAGTAGTTCCTAAGAAGGAGCCAGGAAAATACAGGTTGATCCAGCATTTGTCTCATCCCGAAGGTTCGTCAGTTAATGATGCCATTGATCCTTCTGAATGTTCTGTTTCTTATCAATTGTTCGAGCAAGCATTGGTGATGGTGCAATCTTGCGGCAAAGGTGCCCTTATGGCTAAGCTTGATATAGAATCAGCTTTTCGGTTATTACCGTTACACCCAGATTCTTTCGTTTACATGGGTTTCAAGCTACCTGAGGGTTTTTTCGTTGACAAAGCTTTGCCGATGGGTTGTTCCATTTCCTGTGCTCTGTTTGAGAAATTTAGCACTTTTCTGCATTGGTGCATAGAGACAGGGTCCCGTCATCAATTTATCGCTCACTATCTTGATGATTTTTTATTTATAGGCCCTTCTAACAATGATGTTTGTGAACAAGTGTTATTCTCTGCAAAATCTTTGTTTTGGCATTTTGGAGTGCCTGTAGCCCATGACAAAACAGAAGGTCCAGTCACGTGTTTGTCATATTTGGGCATAGAGATCGACTCGGTTGCAGGTTCCTGCCGCCTACCGATGGATAAAGTGACCAAAATTAAATTGTTGCTTTTGGAATTTTGTGAGCGCAAACGAGTCATTCTTAAGAAAGTGCAATCCTTACTAGGTTTGCTTAATTTTGCCTGTAGGGTTATACCTATGGGCAAAATATTTTGCAGGCGTTTGGAGCGGGCCATGTCGGGAGTGAAACGATCGCATCATTTTGTACACCTTTCTGCGGAAATTCGGGCTGACATGAAGGTTTGGATCAACTTTGTTGAGTCTTTTAATGGTGTCCGTATTTGGCCCGCAGCTGCAGCATCTAATGCAGAATTGGAATTATACACTGATGCTGCAGGGTCTAAGGGTTTCGGTGCCATCTTTCAAGGGTCATGGTGCGCGGCACCCTGGCCTTTGAAATGGTTTGAATCTGGAATCACCAGTAATTTGTTGGTGTTGGAGCTCTTCCCGATTGTTGTTGCTGTTGATCTTTGGGCTTCAGATTTGAAGAATCGTAATATAATTTTTTGGTGCGACAATCTGGGAGTGGTCCAGGCCATCAATGGTCAGAGATCTTCGTCACCCCCTGCAATCAGGTTATTAAGGCATTTGATTCTGCAATGTTTAAAATTCAATATAAATTTTAAAGCTAAACATGTTGCGGGGGTGGCTAATGTGGTTGCGGATGCCCTGTCGAGATTTGATTGGGTTAAGTTCAGGGAGTTAGCGCCTTCTGCCAATCGTGAAGGCTTGTCTTGCCCTTCCCATCTCTGGCAGATTGTGCAGCCGGACTAGAAGATCTGGCGTCCGGCTCCCTGGCCCCTTCCACTTTGAGGGCATATAAGAGTGCTTGGGACCAATGGGTCTCCTATAAGCGGAGTAAGCTTCATTCAGGTAAGACAGATAGAGCATTGGTTTTACATTGGCTGTGGAGAGAGTTTCAGGCAGGAAGAAGTAAGGCTTCTATGGCTTCTTTGCTAGCTGGAGTTTCCTATTTTAATCGTTTATATGGTAAAGAGGATTTTACCAAAAGTTTCTTTATATCCAGGGTTTTGAAGGGGTGGGCTAGAAAGAAGGTTAAGGGAGGGGATACGAGAAGACCAATTGATTTGTGTATGCTGGGTCGCATTGTAAGGGTAGTTGGAAAAATAGCAACTGACGAATTCGAAGCTAGATTGTTTAGAATAGCTTTTTCTTTGGCATTTTTTGGGGCTTTTCGGGTGTCAGAATTAGTTGCAGCGGGAAAAGATTCAGTTAATTCTGGTTTATTAAGGGAAAATGTGGTGTTATCGGCAGATTCTATTTCCTGCAGGATACATAAGTCTAAGACCGATCAGTTAGGTAAGGGGAGATGGGTAGTGCTTAATAGGCATGAGAAAGGGGAGGTTTGCCCGGTTAATTTGGCATGGCAATATGTAGGTGCAGGTCATTCAGGGGGTCACAACTGGTTAGCGCATAGAGATTCTCGCCCTCTCACCAAATATCAGTTCTCTCATGTCTTAAAACTTTGTATCAAGAAGTTAGGGATGGCAGACTCCGCTTATAGCACACACTCCTTCCGGATAGGCGCGGCGACTTCTGCCGCCATGGAGGGTCAATCTGCTGACCAGATCATGAGATTGGGGAGGTGGAAGTCAGGGGCATTCCGCAGGTACATTAGATTGGGAGACTCTACGGTAAAAAATCAATAGAATCCAAGCAGTTTGCATTTGTTGTGGGGTTTAACTTTTGTTTCAGGTTGCCTATTTGGGTAAGTTTGGTTAGTTCAGTGGGGAAATCTAGCCAATTCAAAATGCGAAAGGGTTTTCTCCTGCATTT
>WWET01000245.1:777137-796118 GCA_011038615.1 Limnodynastes dumerilii | reverse complement strand
TATATATATATATATGCCCAGTATATGTGTATGTATACAAGCTGCATTTTATTTAAATAAATGAAATGTGGGAAATTGTATATACAATGTAAATAGAAATAATGCAGCAAGGACAAACATGACCACTGTGTAAACGGAACTAAAACAGGTTCAATGATCCATACGAAAAGCAAAATGACCACTATGGAATGCCTTGCATCGCCAGTGTAGGATGTGTACATCAGGTGCGAGGTATATAAATTGTCTTTAGATAATTGGATTTATTAAGCCCTTATGTGTAATCCAAATTTCTGCACTGTCCCCATTTTCATACACACGTGGGACTTAGGATCTGACAGCGGACAAGCAACGAAACTCAGTTGCTGCTGTAATCAGTGCTGCAACTGCAGTGGCGGCAAAGTTCTGGATTGGGTCCACTGTAGCTACATCACTAGGTAATCATAACATCCCCTTGCTTTGATTGATAATAGTGCTTTCACACATGATACCCATTATCAGCATGCAAACAGGCATAAATAATGTTCTTGTAATGGCAGAATATAAGCAAAAAGACCCAAACATATGGATAAATCAAAGTTGCCGGCCAGAATGTCGAGGAGAGCCATCAAACATCCTTAGTCTGGGCTTGACATTTTGATAGAGTGGTGAACGTGATGATAAGCATGTATTGTTTCAGTAAATAACTTCTAATTATTCTCGTGTTTCCGATATAATAAACCTTATCACATGTGGTGAAAATCTCTTAAAGCAAAGCAAGAAATGAAGATATTCAGGAAAATGATCAATTTATTTGCATATTCAAGAATAAGAAATGTTATTATCTGTTGATGAACTATACTGAAAATATGCTATTTGATAAATGTCTAAAATCCCCTTAACACTGTGGTATATAAGCAGCACAGCTTTTTTCCATTATGCTTGATAAATACATAACTTTTTCCAGACCAGGTAAACATGACTCTCGCAGTGCTTTTATTGCAGAACTTGGATCTTGCCTTATCTATCACCTTGAGATATGGTAGTAGGTGTAAAGAAATAAAGGGGAAAAAAAACAAATATTTCCATTTATCACAACTAGACAGGTGACAAACACAGATGTTTAAAATAGATACAGTATGTCCATATTTAAAATTCAAATGCTGACTATAAACCAGGGCTAGAGAAATGTATGATTACAATTAATGCAAATTGTAAAGCCTAAGGGTGCACATGCTACTATTGTTAACAATTTTGTTGTTTTAGGTCAAAGTGACCAAAAAAATAGTTTTTTATTTGATCTCATTTCATGTTCACCAGATTTGAAAAAAATCCTCTAGACCAGGGGAGGGGGAAACCTTTTTTTCTGCCAAGACCATGAGGATATTTATAACATTCTTGGGCCATAAAAAAATTATCACCTTAAAAATTAAGCTGCTTTATTTGGTAAAAAATGTAATTAACTCACACCTAAAGTGAGCTTTAGAAGAAAATGGTGTCGACTTCCCACAGGGCAAGCTTCTACCGCATGCTGGCTGCTCCCCAATGATAGTTTCCCGATCAGGATCCAGTTATATGGAGAGCTTCAAGGTCCCAGTTGCCAAAGGGATCCGGAAGCAGATCGGGATCTGGAGCCCGCAGGACCCCACCATGTAATACAGCCCTCACCTATGAAGCACTGGAAGCAGTCACCAGCACTCTGGAGAGCATGTCTGGAAGCCAACCAACACCCCCGCTTGAGTCCCGCCTGTGGAGGGCCAAACAACATGATTGTACAGGTCTTACAGGGCCCTCGGACCAGACATTCCCCACCCCTGCTCAAAACAGAAAAATTGAGGTGCCATATATAGTAGTACTATATGTTAAAAAAGTGATATAGTGATAAAACTGCCAAATTCAGCCTTGTTTTTTATTTATTAACAGTTAACAGTAAATTTTTCACCATCAGATTATGTAGCGCTTTACAGAGAATATTTCACATTCACATCAGTCCCTGTCCCATTGCGGGTACATACACACATGCACACAGACAGATTAGGGTCAATTTAGTCAGCAGCATGTGTTTGGCAAGTGGGAGGCAAGCGGAGCACCCAGAGGAAAGCCACGCAGACACAGGAAGAACATACAAACTCCACACAGATAAGGCCTTGTCCGGGAATTGAGCTCATAACCTCAGCGCTGTGAGGCATAAGTGCTACTCAAAATAATTCAACAGAAACTTCTATTGTCTGTTTTTGAGCTAGTGGATCGTTCACAGACAATGTGAATATAATAACCACTGCTAATATAGTGTAGTTATATATAAAAACAACTCTAACTGGTACTGATTGGTTAACTTGAATTGGCCCCATAATATTATATAAACTGTCGTTTAAGGCAAGCTGAGCACCCCTTACTGTCCAAAAGGCTGCACATAGAATGAAAGGGTATATGCAATTCCATCTCTCAGTGGGCCGGATCCAGACCTACGTTCCCTTTACGTTTCAACGTGTAGCGAATTTACGTTTTCCTAATCACTATGCACTCCCCTAGGCACTCCCTTCGGTCGTAGGTATTTTTGCCGTTTTACGCTTTCCAAACCCTACCTTAAGTTTTCCAAGCGTAACTGCTGTCGGCCATAATGGCTGCACGTACTTACGCGCCTAAGCTCGCCCATACTGTACGATTAAAATGCCTCCCCCCGCCTCCGAAGCATAATTACGGGTGTCATATATCTGGCACGCCCCTTCGTTCTTAGTTACGCTGTTGATCATAGGCTCGTAAGTACGTTCAGAGTTTTAAATCGTAACCTCTGCCGCGGGCATGCGCAGAACTTGCAGAACAGCGTTTTTACGACTCCGGCTAACGTAAATACACTAGCGGTCGTAGCTCTGGATCTGGCCCAGTGTGCGAAGACATAAGGAAGCCTTAAGTTTTATGTGCACAGCTGCTACCATAATGTATGGGAATCAGCACACTTTATGAATTGTGAATTGTTTATTCTATGTAATCTTGGTAATAAGTTCATGCAATACATTTCTTACAAGCGATAGCAAACACATCTATTTAAAAGGGAAAAATAGGTGGTGGCTTTGAGCTGGAAGAGAAGCTTTCCCCCCAGATCTGAATAACTGGAAGTCTCCTGGTGTCCTCAGAACAGACAGCCAATGCTGGAACAGTCTTGTAAGCTATTCTGCTCATGTGTAAAACAGCCACTTTCCCTGTGCTTTTTGGCCTAGTCATCATACTAGTGCCTTTGCCTGTACTCAGTGTATGGGGACAGTACTTTAGCTTCTGTTAGAACAACTAACCAGGCAGTAGAATATACACTCATGTATCTATGTTCAACAGACAGTGAACCCATAAAGCATTAAGTTATACAAGTGTTTGTTATCAAGTATTACTCTATAACTCACTATCTATAGTATATATATACTTGACCTTGACACAAAGTAAAGCTCAGTTCATCTTAGTTCAATTAATAGCTTAAAAAACACATTATGCTAGAATGAATAGAAGCTCCAATAAGGACAGTGTAAATTTTAAGGAAGGCAAAATATTTACTATGATTATTATATATTATTATTATTATTATTATTATTATTATTATTTATTACTATCTATTTAATAATTTTCTTTTTTGGGGCTTTACTACACGACATAATCTATATATATATTATTATAGGGGCCGTACGTATGGAGGTCTGGAGGTCCGCACTAAAGAGGGGAGTTTACTCCCAAGTCACTTCCCTCTCTCTTGCAGACTTGTCAAAATCCATAACCATAACTCTACCTTATATTCTCAGTTTGGATCGGCGTCCGTCCGCAGATCTCTACAGAAGTGGCTATTGCCAACCACTTTGGTTCATCAGCATGCCCATTGTGTGTGGATTAGGCATGCGGATGTGAAGTGATGCCCTGTCATACAGATCTCCTTACATACAGAATTCAATTCTGTACTGGAAGGCGATCGATCCCTGGGACATGCGCAGCTGGCCCGACTTATGCAAGCAACTTGCGGAAGCCGGGTGTGGGATGGAGATCTGGATTCTGACCTAGGATAGTCATTTATATGGCATTCTTATAGAAACAAGCCATTAGGCAGAGTCTGAAAACACTGCCAGTCAAAAACGTATTTGTTCATTAAAATAAATATTTACCTACTCGTTTTAAAACAAACAAATGAGAAGGACTTTAAAATGTGGCTTCTATAATCTGTATGAAAATCATTAAACTCTGTCTGCTTTATTATCAGTGCTTGCACAAATTCATGTTTCTGGAAGTTCCTTATTGCAAATATACATGATATTTGTTGATATGTTTGCCAAGTTATTCATATCTGCACTATCCCCATTCTAATAGATTTATCAACATATACGGTAGTTTACTTTACTTTACTTTCAACCAATTAGCTCTGTTATTAATAAGCATTTTTTGTTATTTTCAAATTACATCAATGCTATTTGAGCAGATACTTTAACTGCACTTAAAACACAAGTTAGGAGGAACAAGCAATTGACTTTCAGAAAAAGTTCTTTATTTAAGATACATCAATGTTTTCTAAATGTCAAGTCAGGGATATAGTATATCCATTAGAGGTTCTATGGTGTTATCTGATTGATCTATGTGATACCTGTAATGTATATACTGGGAAGTGTAAAGAAGAAAATAAAGAAGTAGTTGCAAATTATATAAGTATAACTGTTAAATATAATATTAAACCTGCTGCTTCTTAAAGTAGTAAGGAATATAATGATACAGTAACTATATATTATAGAATGCTACTGTAGGAAACAGTGAACCCTTTTAAAAGTCAGGTAAGATAGCCCATATTCAAGTGAGCTGTGTGTTTATATCCTTGAGTACTGTTACCAGTGTTTTTGCTAGAGTTTACATTACTGATGCTACATGATAATGTGAATTAAGCCAACAATTGAGGACTCATGTTTCGAGCCAGAAGTGCATTTAGCTGTGATCAAGTTTGGAATTCCCAGAACACTTTTGAATTTCAGGAACTTCTTTATTGAGTATACACAGAAATTTCTAATAATGGCCTCAAATGGAGAGAAAAAAACATACTCACTATTAATTAAGGCTTATAACTGCATTTTATTATAGAGGTTTTGTAGTGTTAATTCATAAGAAAAACTACTGTATCTATTGATTGATACAATTATGCCACTACCATGAAGCATGCTTTTGCAATAAATAAACAGGTAAATTAGGTTTCTCTGACTGATAATCCAATTAGCACAACTGAATGACTGATAGTAAAAATCTAAACTTCAAAGTGTCACTTTCCATGTAGAAACGTAGGGCCTGATTCAGAGGCTGAAAATAAGAACTTTTAAAGTTACACCTGGGCAAAACCACGTTGATTTCAGGGGGAGTCAAGTTCATTTTATTCTATGCATGCAGGGAGAATGCTTGGCTTTTACTTATTGCACACATGACACAGATACCTGATCAGCTTCAATTTTAAACTGCTAATTAGACTTGAGCTGGAAAACATCACCTTTTAACTATAATACTGTTGCAACAAATGAAATTTGACTCCCCTGAAATCAACATGGTTTAGCCCAGGTGTAACTTTAAGTTCTTATTTTAAATCTCTGAATCAGGTCCGTAGTTGCAATTTCATTAAGTGGTATGTACTTTGAAATATTATATTTAGTCACTGCTATGTAAAAATAGTATATGTATCAAAAGATAAACTGTAAAGTTTGTGCTTAAGTATTGAAACTAAAATCTAATTCCTGGTACCAATCACCGGGCAAGTAGAACGTATTTTGAATGGGATGGAAGGGAGACTATATGGTGAATGGTAAAATGTACTTTTTTTTAACCTGGTAATATCAATACTTCTGCCAGGGTTCATAAAATGGGGACCAGGATTTAGGTATAACTTTAGTAATGTCTCAGTGGTGCTAGCAGAGGATTGGAAATTCACTCTATGACAGATACTAAATCAAATGCTAAGTAATAAGAGCTTCTGAGGCAATTCTAAATTTGTTAAATTAGGTAACCCAGAGGGGACCAATTTTATTGTTATGCTTCTTTGATTTAGCAATATATTTTTTATTTGGTAAGTTTGACTGAGTTTTACATTGAGTTACATATCACAACCTACACAACATGCACAAAATCAGGTAAGGTGAGTATCTACTGCCTCTTCCCTAAACATGATAAACCCAAGATACCATCAACAACAATAACAAATATACAGTATTTGTGTGCAGTGTAACCATTAAACCAATACAAATTGAAAAAGGGCTAAAATTACATACAGCATTTTTTTTAAGCATTCTGGGTGACAGTTATAGGGCCAGAGAGTTAAATCTTTCAGAAAGAGAAGGGAGCAGTAAAACACTCTTAGGAGTTCATGACTTAACCTTCTTAAAGTTATTACGAGAGTGTGTGTCATGTCATCTACATTCATATTGTACTGTGTTATTGACTAGGGCCTTCCACTAGACTGCAGTAGAAGGGTCCACTGACATCCAATATAAAAATAAAAGGGATACAGCGCTAAGAACAAAAAAGGTAAGGGAGAGAGTGTGGATCCTGAAAGAGAAGGAGCATATCATGTTTAAAGGACTGAGATTCATATGGTCAGATTAAGTATATCCTTCCCAGAGCTACAGGTGTAATTAAGCACTGCTAGCAGTATATATAGTACATTCAGATGGTGATTATTGTTGTTATTATTAGAGGTGATAATAATAAGAAGTAGGAGAATAACAATAATGGGCCGGATCCAGACCTACGTTCCATTTACGTTTCAACGCGTAGCGTATTTATGCTAGCGTAATTACTATGCACTCCCCTTGGCACTCCCCTAGTTCATACGTACTTTGGCCGCTTTCCGCTTTCCAAACCCTACCTTAACTTTTCAAAGCATAACTCCTGTCGTACATAATGACTGCACGTACGTAAGTGTCTAAGCGCACCCATACTGTACGATTTAAATACCTCACCCCGCCTCCGAAGTGTAATTACGGGTGTCGTATGGCTGTCACACCCCTTAGTTCATAGTTACTCTGTTGATACTAGGATGTTATGTATGTTCAAAGTTACGTGTCATAACATCTGCCGCGCATGCGCAGTACATACAAAACAGCGTTTTTACATCTCTGGCTAGCGTAAATACGCAGCGGACGTAGCTCTGGATCCTGCCCAATGTATCTGATCCATAGTTTGAATATAAGAGGAAAACAGTTGGTTGGGACTGCACGTTTCCCAATTATTTCTTGGTGAGTCTGGAAGGATTTGCCAAGGACCACCAGGGAAGCGATGTATCACCCTGGGACGTCACCACTGATCAATCCTGATTGGTGGAGCCAGACCAATCAGGGAGCACAGCGGCAAGCCAATCTGGACACAGGCCTTGGTTGTTATTGTGTTCTGTTAGACCAGGATAATTGTGCTTCCTCTACAGGTTCTAGCTGTATACCCAAAGAAGTAAGGTTGATTCACTAAAATGGTGAGTACTTAAGTTGATAGGAGCAGAAGGGCCCGACAGTTCAGAATTTTAACATGGACATTGCTATGGGGTGAATAAATATACTCAGCCCTGTACCCCTGGCCATAGCAATACAGGTGTTCTAGAATCAGGAAGTCAGGTCGCGCACTTCCTCCCAAAGAGGTGCTCAGACATCCATTGGTGACACACTAACTTCTGTTTCTTTCCAGGTCAGGAGGTGTTGTACATATGGAGGAGAACCTCAGGAAGTAGAGCTGAGCCTCTCATGGTCAGGACAGAAGCGTAAAGCAGTGTTCCCCAACCTCAGTCCTCAGGGACCACTAACAGTCCATATTTTCTAGGTTTCCTTAAAGAATCACAAGTGATATAATGAGAAGCACCTGTGGAGCTTTTAAAATGTGACAGTTAGTAATAAACACACCTGTGCTACAACAGTGACACCTGGAAAACATGCACTGTTAGTGGTCCCTGAGGACTGAGGTTGGGGAACACTGGCGTAAAGGACACATTGTGGAAAGTGGTACAACAGGAACCTGTCAACTTCAGATGTGATGCCACATGGCAATAACACAAACACAATATTATAATGCCCTTAATCAGCAAATACATTATAAAAAAAACAAAACCTAATTCTACCCTATAATTTATGCAGTTCACCAGAAGTCCATCACAATTTTAAAGGTGATACATTTTCTTCACACCAGCATATATTGTTTTACCTTCTGTTTTTATATATGTACACTCTCTGTATATTTCTTATGTTTTGCTCATTTTTATTTGCTTTGGATTCATGTTAAAATCAACCTTCCAGATAATTAATCTAAATCAATCCAAAAAACAGATGTTAATAAAGGATTGTCACAGTACAAATGTTGAAATGGTAAGGAACTCATACAATTATGTTACAAAAATTGTTTGTCGAAAGAACAGCAATCATTTTGATATCTACAAACCATCCTACTAACCATCCTCCTCTTATAGCAGCCTAAATCACCACACAGCAGTTCAGATATGATGCAGATAAAGAGTGTGGTATATTTTCACACAAATATGCAGCACTTCACAGCCAAAACAAAACCATAAAATAAAGCCTAGGTCTGTCTAACCTTTAACTATTACAAAGACAGTCCCTATCTACTGAGAGTGGACGTATGTCCAATTTCACAGACATCTGTTTGTACTAAAGCTTTCTTTAATCACCCTTCACAGGTGCTACCAAAATTAGCCTCTTTCCAGGCTATTCCTAAATACCCGGACTGGATCTGGTGGATGGAGACCTGCCCTACACTTCTCCTATCCACAACCCCAGGAACACTTTACACTATACCTCAACAACTGTGCCCCATCTTTAAAGGCCGCACATAGTTATTTAAGAAATTAGCCATGGCAGCCTCATGACTTTTTTAAGAAAAGTGGGTGGGGGAGAGGGATTTAAATTAAATTGGGAGGGCATGGGAAAGGAATCTTAGGTTCTTAAAAATAGGGGGAGGTGGTGTGGTAGGGAGCTTCAATTTAGGTGTGGATTCATGTTTATTCACACCTAAATAAAACCTTTGCATCTGTGAATTAGGCCCACAATTGTTAAATATATACAAGTGAGAGCATCTTAATGATCCATAGACTATAAAAGGCCCATTGTAAAGTCACACTATCCACACTTTGAGGGTAACTCCTTTATCCTTTTTTCTAATTCTGAACTTGAATTTATATTTAAATGACCCTTAATCACATGAGGCTTAGCCTTAGTTTGTAAAGCCACCATTGGAGGTGTATGTGTATTAGTCTTTAATTCACGGGGTCAGGAAGTAAATCTGACTAGGACAATATTAATTGCAGGGGCGGAACTACTATTGGTGCAACTGGTCCATGCTGATACAAGGGCCCACAGCCGTCATCACAGTACCGCCAAAGCTCCCCACCGGGTTACTTTGGATATCATCAGAGCCAAAGCATATATTTTGCACCTGGGCCCACAACTCGCTAGTTCTACCTCAGATCAATTGTAGCAGTTACCAGTCATAATCAGAGTGGGCTTTAACAGGGATACATATTAAGTATATGATAAAATTTTAATTCATTAAGCTGCACAGATAGCCTGTCTCCTGTCCTCTCAACCCTCCTCATTCAGTTATTTGCCTTTTTAAATCTTTCTTCCGCTGCATCTCTCTCCACTGTCATCCTCCCTGCAATTCTTGTTACTCCTTACACTTCCTTTTTCCCTGCAGTAAGTTCCCAATTCAGATATGCCCCCCCCCCCATAGAGCTTCCAAAAATGTCAAATAAAACAAATCTATAAGAGCGTGAAATGCTTTTTGGCTAAAGCATGATAGTTAGCAAGTAATCTGGAAGAAAATATGGCTGTGCACATAATGTTATTGCATATGTTGACAGAAACTGACAAGCAACCTCAGCAAGCCTCTGTGCAAATAAAATCCAATCTTTTCTTCCTTTGTAAATATGTATGATAATAGACAAGATTCCCAGGTGAATACTGAAAAGGTACTAATAAATACAAAATCTACTAATATCACAGTTCCAAGACCTTAAATTTGACCAAAGTTGTCAAGTGGGGGACAATTTCTATATGCACATTAACCTTCCTGTAGCTTAACTTAATCCCTTTTTCCCCTTAACTTATAAAAATGGAAATATTTTTTTTTTTACTAAACTATTGTTTTTCTCATTTTTTTTATTCCCAGTAATGAAAAATTATATAGTTATGTGTTATTTATTTGTAATTAATTTCCATGTGTCCATTTTTCATTCTGCTCTGATATCAAGGAAATGCCACAGCACTGAAGCTATTTTTAGAATACTTATGAATAAAAGATCAATGTAAGGCACACTTTAGAAAACACAAAGCACTTATTCAAATGGAAAAGAATCCACACTAAGAGACAGTTTATCACAAATAAAAAGTACCATTCAGATTGTAGTTTAACAGATACAGAAATATGCTTAGCAAGACTTGCTGTTGCCTATATCATGTTGTATTACAGCATATGGCAAGGGTAACTGTTATTGTTGTTTATATTGTTTGGCAAGCCTTTGTTGCAGCATACCTAGAATCAATAAAATATTACTTACTTTAAGAACACTGAGCCCAGGCTGTCCGTAGGACTAAGAGGAGAGTAATCGCTTGTGTTTGTCAGACTTTCATCTAAGAAAACAGAGTCTTCCAAGGACGACTTCTTCATCTTTGTCTACACAAAGAATTCACCTGACAAGGTGGAAAGTTGGGAATATGCTTCGGTTTAGTATGTCTCTTTCAGCTTATTATGTCACTTTCAGTCAGGTATGTCGTGAAACAGTAGCCTTACAGTCCCGGAAATACTTAATGCTGCTGGCTACAATACATGTCAGTCCTGTTTCTTTACCTGTTAATGAGTAACTTTTAAGATTTACAAATTATGCAGTTTTTATTTGAGGTCAACATTCTTAAATAACAGTTGCAAAAGCACAATCTGTACTGCAAACTGATAGCAATGCTGTATTCTTAAATGAAAATTAAAAGATTCAGTTTTCTGATCATTATTATTTCTATTTCTGTTAATTGAATAGATAGGCATATTAAAAGCACATAGCTATTGATTTAACATTTAGTGCTCTAAACTCCTAACAAGAGTTTCTGCAAACTATTAGATCATTCATTCCACATACACAGCATATAGTGCTTACAATCTATTCTGTGAGTGTGTCAGGGTGTAAGGCGTAATGTACACACAGTGCAGAATGCACAATTCCCTATTTTAAATTTCTAACTCTTTAACTATAAGTGAACAATTACAATAGAATTACAATACTGTTAGTATAGTATTCATTTAGAAAGAAACAGTAATAAAAAAATCTACACTTATTAGAATCCACACTGCATGTTTTGTAAAAGCACACCTGAAATCCACAAGACTGCTTCCATTAGCATCTAACGTAACCCCCTAATAGGGAGTGAGTGTGGGAATCAATGGATTATCATTCAGTAAGACAAAAAAGTAGTGTCTAATGAATTTAGCAATACAATACACTTAATGGGAAATTTCTTGTATTTGTTGTTGATTTTTTTAATAACAATAATTTTGGTCTCCGAGGACCTGATTCACACTTAAGAATCTTCTTAAAATAAGAACTTAAAGTCACACCTGGGCTAAACCATGTTGATTGCAGGGGAGTCATATTTCATCTGTTGCAAACAGTACTAATGTTGAGAGGTAATGCTTCCCAGCCAAAGTCTAAATAACAGTGTAATAGTAAAGCTGGTCAGTATCTGTGTGCAGTAAGAAATTCAAAGTTATATCCCTGCATGCAAAGAATACAATTAAATTAATTCAGAATAATTAGTCAAACCACATTGACAGCATATGGGGTGTATTAAGATTTACTATAGTGTCTTCTGCTGCATACAAAAGGCTACTAACCCTGCATTGGGGTCTGCTAACCCCAATAAGGGAAACTAAATAAAAGAAAAATAAGCTGGGTGAGCATATGTTACAGCAAGGAATTACACTGAATGGCTCCTGATTGTTAAAAGATATACATTTATTAATATCACAATTCCAACAATAACTAACAACACTTAAAATCTATATCAAAAGGTAAAGGACACAAATTACATCAAATCCCCTATTGATGATGATATAACGAAAAGCATATGCTCCTTAAAGTACCGAGTATCCAGAGTAAATGCCTCAGAGTGTAACTGTAGCAGAAACAAATGAGCCGGTTTGTAATTATACAACTGATGGAAGCAGGAGTCTTACTAGTCTATACTATCCCTCCGCTTAGCGGTGTAAACAAAGTCTCAATAGTGCCAACTTGTCTTACTGGATGACAATATAACAGTTGGTCCGGCTATATGTGATGTAGAACAGGGTAAATCAAATCTTATCCGTGGATCAAGTTCATGTAGTCCATACAACTTGCCAGAGAGAGTGTAATCGATGGTAAGGCTTCACTCAATCTACACGGCTAGTAAGCAGGAATAGAAGGTATCCGGCTGTCTCCTGTAGAATGGGTGATGTCACAGTCCCAGAATGGAGATCAGCCGTGCATCGTTGCTGGAGATGATTCCGCTGCTTAACAGTATACAACTGTAGGCTTTACCTGATATGTTCCAGGTTAGTCGGGGTAGAGAACCGGTGTATAAGGTATATCCACATATGCAAGATCCCAAAATGAGAAGGCGGGGAGCGCCGCACGGCTTTCACCAGCCTAGATATTTCACGGGGGATCAGAAACGTGAAATAGGACTTAGGTGTTGTAAAGTAACCAATCCAGCAAGAAGATAGAAATGTCCTTTAAAATATTATAATTGCTGCTTGACGCGTTTCATCTCTCTCTCGAGATTTCATCAAAAGGAATGAACTTCCTTCTGATGAAATCTCTAGAGAGGTATTCAAAATAGGGACATCTGAAAAAAGGAACTTTCGGATGTCCCTATTTCGGAAATCAGACATTCTATGTGGCGACTGCAACCGCTCAATAATTGTAGGCTGGGCTCTTGATATTTTGCTTGAAATGACAGTAGTATCTTGTTTTGTTAAAATAAAAGATGAAAAACACTTATCTATTAAGAAAAACGTTTTGATGGCACAACCCCAGGCTTTGGCAGAAACTATCACTGAAAGGCTCCAAGATATGAAAGATCAAGGCTCCAACGACTCCCAATAATTTAAGTGTCCAAAGGAGAATTTCAGATCTCAACCCCAGGACATTTTACAAAGCATGTAAATACCACTACCACTTAACTTAGTATAATAAAATTTCTTTCTGCATCCAGACATACTGCAGGGTTGCCTACTTTTTACTGGCAGAACCCAGAGGGAAGCCATACATGCATGCAGGGGGCAGGGCTTAATGACATTTATGCTAATCGTTTCATTAAGCCCCACCCCTTAACTATTAATTACTCATTTTGGGGTTTAATAGAGATAGGGGAAAGGCTTGATGATGCAATTTGCGTAAACTAGTGAAACTAAACTAGTTTTGCCAGGCAGGGGGCCAGAACATGAGGCTGTGGTTTCATATAAACCACGAACCTCAGGTCCCTTGCGGGAGATTTGCAGGCTCTCCTGGGATACCAGGAGAACTGCCCGAATTTCAGGAGTCTCCCGGGCATTCCGGGAGGGTAAGCAACCCTGTCATACTGTAGATGGCACATATTGAAAACTACACAAATGGCCCCACTTACATCATTAGGGAGCTCACTGGGAGAGCAGAACAGATGCTTTTAAAGCCATTCATTTCCAAGCTGAACAGAAGCCTCTGAAAACTAAAAAATTTACCTTTTAGAATGTTATTGCAGACTCTGCACAGAAACTTGGAGATTTTAAGTTCCTATATAGCTTAGTGTTGTGGAATGAGATTCTTTTTAGGATTAGTGAAATGTTGGAGTGCAAAGTCTTGAATTTGCCAGCAACAACTGAAATGATCAGCAGCATTAAAAAGTGTTGGGAGAAGTATTGTAGGACTGGTTTTGATGCTGTACTAATCACTGCTGGATAAATCACAGAAACATAAAACAGACACATTTGTTGGAAGAGAGGCAGAGACAAGCCATTTATAAATGTTAGAGATTCCTTTACAATTCTCTTTTTATAAAAATGTTTTGGACACAGCCATCAATTCACTGTGTAAAAGTTTGAAACAACTACACAAGCAAAGTGAAATATTCAGCTTCCTTTATGACATCTCAAATTTATCTGGAAAAGGGAATGGTTATTTGTTAAAGTACTGCAGTGATTTAGGTATATCATTAACCAGTGGACAACACTTTGATATAGATCAACATCAAAGTAGGGAAGCAATGCATAATACAAATGACAAATACCCGCGCTACCTGGGCAGCTGTCACTACACCTTTAGAAAGGGGGTTCCACTCTTTTTCCCCTTTAATAGGAAAAACTCTATAAATAGAGTTCTAATCTACAACACAATATTTAAACAATGTAAAAGAGTGCAACTGCGCTCCTCAATCAATGGTATAAACCAATTTATAGCATACAATATTCGCAACGTCTGGAGCTTCAATAACTTCAAACAGTCTTAACAGTTCAAGATCCAATGGATATTCAATAAAACGTGAAAGAGTACTTGCAGTAAGGATAATTTCTTTTCTCTCTTATATTCAAAAAAAGTTCCTCCACAATATGGTATTGTTCGTAAACGAAATCCTCTTTCTCAAAGGAGTAGTGGTTCTCACAGACATGCAAAAAGAAACAGAAAGAACTTCTCTGGTGCAATACATTCTTTTATATCTGGACAATTCATTTTTAATAAATTCCTATAGCCTCTTGGGCTGTATGCATATAATGATCATGAAATCTTTGTTTAGAATCCCTCCACATATACGGTGCGGGTCCTCAATAGATTTCATACACAGGAAACAAAAACGGTAACACTCCTCTAGTGCAATACATTCTTCATTTTGAAAAAAAAAATGTATCATCTCAAATGCATTACACTCACATTTTTTGGCTCTTGGACTATAAGCATGTAGGAATCACAAAGCTCTCTATCTGAGGTCCCTTAGCTCCCTCGGTATGTGTCCTCAGTACAACTCCTCTCCTTCTGGGTTCTAGCACCCCTCTTATAATGGGATGCCAATCCCTCTATTAGTCTCCAGAACGGACTCCAATTCTCAGAAAAAAACTTTTTATTTGTTTCCAATATTCAATTAAACTAAAAGTAAAAAAAAAATATTTCAATAAAAACTTCTACAAAAAAACCCCATACAGCAGGGCACTCACATTAGTGGTGATGACTTTTAAAGACAGATGGGGTGCATAGTGTAAAGATTTTAAACTGGGCCCATTAAACACATATACGTATACCACAATATCCTGTGTCTCTACCTAGAACGGAGTGCTCCTGCTATACACCTTAGTTTGATTGAATATTGGAAACAAATAAAAAGTTTTTTTCTGAGAATTGGAGTCCGTTCTGGAGACTAATAGAGCGAATGACATCCACACACTTTTACGGTCCTGCCTCTTTCACCTCCACAACATAGCTCGCATCAGACCCTTCTTAACCACAGATGCCACTCTCATTCACTTTCTCGTTATCTCATGTCTTGACTACTGCAAAATTCTTCTCTCCTGTCTCCCTCAGGTTTGTCTACAATCCATACTGCAGCCAGACTCATCTATTTCTACAAATACACTGCCTCCATCTCTTTGTTTATCTCTACACTGGCTTCCTGTCCCTTTCAGAATTCACTTCAAGCTCCTTATCACAACACAAGATTCTCTCCTCCTCCACCGCTCCTTACTTCTCCTCCCTTATCTCCATCCACACTCTCGACCAACCCCTCTGGCTGTAGGTGACCACCGCTTCAACTCCAACCTGAAAACCACCTATCACTCCCATATCCAAGACTTCTCCCAGGCCGCACCTCTGCATTGGAACAATCTACCACAACCTATCAGACAATATAACACCCTCCAGTCCTTCAAATGTTCCTTCAAAACCCACTTCTTCATGCTAGCCTACCAGTCCTCCACCTAAGCTTACCTGCCCACCTCATCCTCATCCATGTGTCTCCTGTTTGTTAACCCCCTCCCACTTAGTATTCTAGCTCTTATGAGCAGGACCCTCCTCCCTCATGTCATCACCTTTCTACCTTATTCTCATTAATTCCCACCTTTTCTCTCTACTGTCTATGGACCATATTCACAGACATGTGTGTAAAAAGTACACAAATATACGCACCTACGTTGCAAGGAAACACCTATGACACTCCCCTCGCACGGGCGGGTTTTCAGTGACTTCCGCCTCCATAGGACACCCTTAAGTCTACTTTTATATTTACGTGCATATGTTACATATGTACGTGCGTGCATATTTATCTAACCGCACCCTCAAATGCCCATTTAAATGCTTCCCCCACCCACTTTCATGTAACGTCTACCCTATGGATTAAAACCACGCCCCTCCGTATTATGTCCCTAAGTGCGATTCACAAGTCCGTGCTGTATTTTATTTTTGCGTTGTACTTGTATTGTATCCTTATTTATTTAAACTTGTAACCTGTGTGTTAATTGTGTTGTATATGTAACTATTGCCTTTGTACGGCGCTGCGGGTACCTTAAAAATAAACATTAATAATAATAATAATAATAATAATAATAATAAATACCTTGAGAAACTGGAGGAAGAAGGAACCTTAAGAACTTCAAAGTAAAACAGATGAAAAACATACCGTGAAGAATCACTTCGATACTGTCTTGGCAAAGTTCATTAGAAGACACATTTTGCATAGACACATGCAGTTTTTTGCATGTTACATTACCAGAGGATAACACACACACCTGGGTGTGGAGTCTAACTGGGGCCTGGTGTATCAGACAACCAGCAGGTTGTAGCCCCTGGTGGTTGACCCGGTAACTGGATTACAAGAATTCCAATTCTGGAGACAGGTAAGCAGCAGACTTTAACATCCAAAGGTAGCACTAATGGAAACTAATGGAGAGAGGAACGAGACACACAAGATAAGTGTTAGTGAAAATTATACTAATGATATCAAGGAAGAAATACAAACACAAGTACCAGCATTGGTGGATACACTAAAAGTACCACACACTTACAAAGATGATGGAAAACATGAGGTTACACTCATAAGTGCAAGATGGATAATGCACTGTGAAACAATAGCATGAGAGATGGAACACACACTCAGAATTGCTATTTGGAATTTGCACTGAGATACAATAGTGTGAGAGATGGAGAGGACACACTCAGAAGTGCTAGGTGGTATTCATACAGTGACACAAAGTCTAGAAAGGAATATAAACCCCAAAGGGACAGACAAGGGCAGGACTACCACAAGAGAGGGCAGGAGGGTGAGGATGTAGAAATGAAGAGACAGAAAGCAGGTGCTGGGTAGCAAAGGCAGGACTAATAGACAATATCACAAGGTCAAATGCAGAGAGAGTGCAGGGAACACACTGGAAAACTAGAATGCCACTGATGTTCCTATATAGAGGCAGATGACGACTGATTGGTTGGCACTGCTTCTGCCCCCAATCTAATTGTCAAGCATCCTGACTTAAGTCATTAGTCAGAAAGTCATAGGAGAGACTGAGGGAACAGCGGCTTTCCATGTGGCAATGCTTACGAATCCACATCACATCCAGATCATTTATTTTTAAATGCTCGGCATCCCTCCATGTGGGCGCCAGTTATAGTGTCTCTCTCCCTGAGCGTTACTCTGCTGCCTTATTTCTTTTGTGTCTTTTCCCTATAGTTCCTACCTGTTTGGTCACCTGGACCTGCCTATGTGTTTGTGAGTGCCTCCTGTTACACTTAACTGTACTCCAGCACGGTCTCCCTGCAGCTGTATTCACCTGTACCCTTGTTAGTTGTCTGGGTGTAACTCCTGCCTACTGATCACCCAGTCTCCCTGCCTCACCTGGGATTGTCCACTGGGGGCCGCGACCTGCTACCTGTGCGCAGCCAAGTCCATCCCCACCATCAGGGGCTCTGGCGAAAATCACCCAGTAGTTAAACTCCGCGCCTTGGTGTGTCAGTCCCATAACACCAGCTTAGCACAATGGCACCATCTCTTCATAAATGTATTGTGTATGGTTACAAGATGACTATAAATTATGTTAAAGTAACCATTTTATACCTTATGATATAAAATATTAAACCATGCCAAAATTTTGTCGCTTACCTAAATAATTTGGCTTAAGTGGACCCTCAGTTTTGGAAAAAAATCTAAGAGGCATTAAGTTTTGGCAGCAGTAGAGCTTGTTAAGTGACACATTAAAAAAAAATAAATATATATATATATATATCCAATAATTTTACTAAGTAACAATAAAGTTCATTTTACAACTTAAAATACACTTTGGGGAACATCCAGACATACGCCCGCCCACGCTTTTGTAAGCATAAAAGCACCTATTTGTACTTACTGCGCATGCGCGCGGCAGATGTTACGCAGAGAATCGCTGAGTGTATGGGCCTTGAGCGTAACAGCTTCGTAACAATGAACGAAGGGGCGTGCCAGCCATACGAAACCAGTAATTGGCGGGGAGAGGTATTTAAATCGTACAGTATGGGCGTGCTAAACGGCGTAAATATGCATGGATGCTTCTGACGCCCACGGTTACGCTCTGAAAAGTTAGGGTAGGGTTTGGCCGGCATAAGACGGCATAAACACGAACGACAGAGGGGAGTGCCAAGGGGCGTGCTTCGTAGGTACGCTGGCGTAAATACGCTACGCCCAAGGGCGTATTATTTGTGTAGGTCTGGATCAGGACCTCTGAGTATATAAAAGTGAAAAGCACACATTTACAAGTAAAGCAAACCAGATTTACCTCAAAATACAATTGACTCTGATTCCAAATTGGATGCAGAGTCTAAGTTTCTTCAAATATATCTTTATTAGCATCAAACACTGCATTGTTACAAATAACATATAAGTACAGGTTTATACAGTACCATAAAGAAGGTATATGGTAACAATAGGATATCATTGGACAGCATTCAATATTGCTTTTCTATTCAGTTATAAGGCTGGAAGTAGACAATGCCGAACCATC